>CAJNOQ010000456.1:0-50083 GCA_905250885.1 Didymodactylos carnosus | reverse complement strand
TCTTTCTGTTTGTACAAAACTGATAGTGTAACAGCATAAGTTTTAAAGTACTGTGAGGGCTTTATTGTCATTTTATTGTGAGATATTGTAGTTAAGATCGAAGACTTTTCATAATGTACTCTGTAAACCCTGTTGGTTGTAATATTGTTTTAGATTGATGTGTTCGTTGTATATCTACAGATAGCGATATTGAGAACAATGTGAGGTTTTTCTGAAGGCACTGTGAGCACTTCTGTTTCATAGTTTGACAAAACATTGCTATGGAGGAAGGTTTATATTTTGAATATTTTTCAGGAGTTGGATCGGGCACTAGTTCGAAACAGCTCCTGATTGTCAGCTGATTTTGATACTTTACTTTAAAAATGTTAGTTTATAGTCATAAACTTCTCCCGTTAATCAAACAAATTCTAACCCTGTGGAAGCAAGAAACTAGAATCCTATCCCTAAGTGATAATAATACTAAATGAAGAACTGTGAATCATTAATTGGGTACCTCTTGTTCACGAGTCATTGTATTATGTTTATGTTAAGATTCACATGTGTGCCTTTCAGTGCTATTTCTTCTCTAGTAAGAAATAACATCATTTGCAACTTCTTTAAAAATATCTTCAGAACAGACGTCAGAAATTTAATAAAAATATAATAAAATTTTGCCCATTATAGGGTTGTGGAAGAATACATATCACGATTAAACCGGTCTTATGTATGGAAATTTTACTACTAAAGCCTATAAAATTGAGACAAAGAATTAAGTAAAAAATATTCTTGTTGATTTCTTGGAAAAAATATTTTAACGCATCGCATTGTACGAGACAAATTTTGAAATTATCCAATGTTGAATAGCAAATGTCTAGATGAAATATGCACAAGAAAAATGTTAGTCTAACAAATCATTGTTTATATAAGTGTAAAAATACATCAAAAGACTTTTAGAGGCATTATTCAATAGAACAGATTCTCGACATTCTCTGCGCAGAACCATTTTCCGAAATATGACTATGGAAAGAGAGATGTTAGTATTGCATAGTATTTGATAGATGTATCTCTTCAGATTCTATCTCTCATCATGTCATTACCAGTGGTTGATAGGAAAGGCGGGAAATGAATGGCTTTCCATGATATACATAGTAGGTTTGAAAAGAATAAAGTTGTTATCTGCGAGCCAAAATACTATTGAACTAGATATTCTGGCTGTAAAAAAATCGACCAGCACGGTTGTATTTATGCTCATTTACGTCTTGTAATTTTATTTCATTGAATATGATTTCGTTGTTCATCATAATTGTTTATGTCAGACATAATATCAACGAGAATACTCAAGTTACCAACAATAAAACATTATCCCGTCATCACGTTAGCAGCATATCTTGATACAAACAATGATAGACATATCCCAACAGGCACAGTCAATTCATATAAAAGACAACATGAAGACATCAACTATATGCAAAACCAACAGCGAACAACCACTCTTACTACCCTGTAATCAACGATTTTATAGTTGTTTATCGATCTGTACATTATATATCGTAATAGAGAGAGCCCTTTATAAACTTAATGCCCATGAGTGTTTCAAATATGATTTAAGAAGCACACTAAAATATCATAGAATCATTCTCAAATTTTTCCACACTACTCTGTACAACTAATATTTAGGAGATTGAGATTACGTAAATTCTCTTCCATACACTGCTAGTTTGTAAAACAAGCCCGAATCACAATAACGACTACTATTTATCTATTTTGTAGTGAACGGCTCAAATGGAATTTTAAAAAAAGATTTAAACGCTTTAAAATTAAGCGTAATTTACAATCATTATCATCGATAAACGACACTTCATCGCTGGCAAAACCGAAAGAAACTATTTTAACCGATAGAATATGGCACAATGATAATTATAATTCATCTTGTTTGAAACAACAATATCAACCAACTATTTATTCTGTCAATTATACGACGGAAAAGTCTCAGTTTATTCTTTCTTGTGGGATAGATGAATCCAATTCAAGATTGAATTCAATTCATAAAAGAATAAACACCAATTTCCTGCTACTTAATAATCATTCAGTCCATTGCCACCATCAACCCCTATTGATGAATGCCAACGATAAACTTCATCCATCACATAATGTTCATGGACATGAACCAAATGAGCATACTCATTATAGTGAATATACTGATAAAAAATCATATTATGCCATCATTGACAACTATCATTCGATTCTAAATCGAAATGAAAAATTTATCTACAGTTGGAAAATTGAAGAGTATGATAAAAGAATATATTTGACACGTGGTACCATGTACCGTGCTAACACCGATGCGCTAATCTATCGAACAGATCAAATTTGTGTTGTCAATCCATGGTATAAATACGTTCAAGAAAATAATCAAGAAATAATCAAAATATTAACAAAATGTAATTGTCAAAAAGTGTTAGAGATTGTTTTACTCGAATGTAATTGTAATATAAAGAAAAAACCGGATATTTCTCTTATCGAATGTCCGTGTCGACAAACAAATAAAGAATTTTGTTCATATTGTCAAATGGTATTGTTATGGTCAGTTAAAACGGATGTGAAACGTTCAGAAAATGTCCATCATCAAGGTCAACAAACAAATATTAATTTTTCAAGTGATTTTCTTCAAACTGATAACGATAAATTAGTTGAAGTTCATGACAGAGATGATTTTATTTCGACTAAATTAGGACCACATCGATACCAAAAAACTGTTCAAATACAAGTACAATCAAACAGAGTTTTGGCACCAGTGACGGCGTACGATTTCAAGGCGACATCGAATCATCACTTAATTTTATCAGATAAGACAGATGAAAATCAAGGAATGATGACTACTGCCACTGATCAATTAACACTACAGTACAATAAACGAAGACAAACTAGCGACTCATCAGTTGATATGCATAGTAGTACATTTAGAAGTCAAGCACATTTAATAACAACGCATCAAACATCTGTTGACGTAAGTTTTGTTTCGTCCTAAGTACTGTGTGAACTTCTAGATCAACGTCTTGCAGCAGGTGGAGAATGAAAACAAAATAATGATTGTACATTATAAGAACGATAGTGATGATGACATGTTGGTTACACCTGGTTCACGTATACACAGTACGCTAAGTTTTATGGATCGACAAGCAAGTACCAGAGTATTTACCAATGATTCATCTGTTCATTTATCATCATCTCAAAAAATGAGTTATTCAAGACGTTCATTGAATAAAAAGTATTCAAGCTATAGTAAATTACCAAAATTTTTAAAAACAAAGCATTTTCAATATCACGCTATCAGACATCCTGCTCAATTACGCTCAAATAAAGAAACCGATAGTGAAGATAAATTCGAATTTAATGCATCTGAATTTGAATCACTAACAAAATATGCCAGTCGTGGAACGCAAACGAAATTGCATGCGATTTTATTACCTCAACGTTTATTGAGTGAAATGAGAAAGGCGAGAATAGAATCCCGAACAACCACCGCTGTTACACGATCGGTAAGTAT
Organism: Didymodactylos carnosus; assembly: GCA_905250885.1. Taxonomy (NCBI): domain Eukaryota; kingdom Metazoa; phylum Rotifera; class Eurotatoria; order Philodinida; family Philodinidae; genus Didymodactylos; species Didymodactylos carnosus. The sequence continues at coordinate 46,557 of CAJNOQ010000456.1, read as the reverse complement.
TTTTTGTTAGCAAATAGAATTTCATCATACAAAATGATACTTAGACTCAAGTTGATACCATATCATATTTAATTAATTTGAAATTGAATCAACCTCCAAGTCATCGATCAAATCGTATTTGGGACCAACAGCAACTGCGACAATCGATTACATCATTTTTACACAATGAAATATTTTTAACAAATAATGATTCATTTCAAACCAGAGGAAAAAAACTGAGTTATTTTTCTACACAAACAGCAGATAACATCTCGAAGAAGAGCACAAATATTGAAAAAATCAAAAAATTATTAACATCGACTGAAACAGATACCTTCTATAAAGGTGGTATACCACTAGTTGAATTTGAAAACGGAGATATTGAGACAGGAGACAAAGACCAAGAAGTTTTACCACTACAAAAAGATCAATTATCAACAAACATCGAGGAGAATGAACAGGACATAATAACAATTAATGACCGTGAAAACAGCAAAACTGATGTAATAACTCCAGCACACCTACCATGGCGTATAATATCTTCGGAAACGCAACATTCACCATTATTCAACGAAAATCTGCTAGAGCTAGAAGAGACTAATCAATCATTAAAAAATCGTTTTGATTTTAACAAACAATCAAAAATCATTTGCAAAGATGTTGGTATTCGTGCACCAGAATCTTGTTTTACACATTTTTTTGATGATAAAGACAGTGAATTGGTTGCTGCTTCTAATAATCCCACTGAAAGTGAACATGGACAAGGAAGAACGAATAATGAGTATATGTCACCACTAAATCTTGAACTTGAATCAAGATCAATCTGGAAAAATAATCACGATACAAATCAAAAATGTGCAGGATCTCACTTTATTTACTACAATGATAATGAAACAGCCAGATTAGTGTCAGAAACCTACATAACTTTACCTGATGTAGTAACAAAGAAGGAATCAAATAACGTGAAACAAATGACAGATGAATTGTCAGTTTATAACCGTACAGATGATCTAATTTTACTAAACAATGCTCAAAATTTTAGTAGCAAGAACAAAGACAGACAGATACTAATGAGAAGGTAATAAACGCTGTTTCTACAATCAGTGTCGCGGTTATTCATACGATGAGCAGAGGAGTCTTCTTTTTCTGTTTTCTCAATAACAAAAGCATGCGATAATTACTGGAAAGTTTTGTCTCATCAAAATTACAGAACTGTGAATATTTCATTTTTCAGAGTTTAATGAAAACTCACTAAAAAAATTGAACTTCATCCAATACTATATACACAAATGATTTCCTAGAAACGCATTCTTAGAAGACACGTTCATTGTTGAAAAAAATCATATCCGGCTACTAAACAAGAAATGTCCACAGTGGACTAATGTCTGAGTTGTAATTTTTTAGATGGCCAACAGAGAAAAGTAATCACAACAACAAATATAGTATACAAAAGCCAAAGTTAAACTCGTCAATTAATTTTTTATCACCTAATCATATGATGATGTATGGGATAACGCAAAATAAATGTCTGGAACTAACTACTGATCATCGATGTCGTTTCAACCGTTGTCATCGTTGGCTGCATAGAAGTACATTACAATTAAGTAACAATAATGCTAAAAATGATGAAGAAACAGTTTTATCAACTAAACATTTGATTAGCAGTCAGTTAATTAGTGATGAATCTAATGAAAAATCATTTCAGACGTTGTTAATTAGTTCAGTAAATTCATTGGATAATTCGAGAAGACATGATGATGAATACAATGATATAAAGATGTTTACATCGACTGATTTCAATAAATTAAAATTAAACTTCGTTGCGACTAATAGTTCACAAAAAAATGCTGAACATGAACAACAACGTGATTCTGACAATGAAAGATTGATAATCGACGTCCCTGATCATCAAAACAACAAAAATAAAGAAGCGAATAGTTTTTCATCAGTTATATTGCATAGAAATCTGTTGAAAAACGCAGTGTTCAGCAGGAAAAAAAAGTCAAATGTCATTGTACAGCATATACGGCGGTCGCATCGACGTCGCGCTGTTCACAAACGAAAGATGATGTTATTGAGATCCAATCCAGATACTAAAATAGCATCATCATCAAAAGTGCTTCACTCAACAATACCATGCGCTCCATCTGTCTCAATATCATCAGAGTCGTCTGCATCAACAGTAGATGCACACTTTCAACCGTTATATAAACAAACACGTTCATCAACGACACAAACTGATCTTTTTATGCGTCCAAAACGTCAAGAACAATACCAATCACTATCAGCTACTCCAGTATTTCGCACAGTATTAGACGATGAAGATGATGACGATTCATCAACAGTATTTTCTGATCATTCTCAACAACAAGAACAATTAGAATTTACAAAAGAAATAAATTCTGCTATATTTAGCAAACCATTTCGGCAAAGTAAATCGACAATTTTCTTCGATTGTAAGGATCAAGCAAGAACACACGAACGACTATCAAACGACAAACAGCGGACTAATACACTAAATAAGACAATTGATTTAAAAAAAAATTCACCGTATCCTATGGATGCTAAGAGCCATATGGTGTTAGCCCGAGCACCCAAAAACACTGATATTTGTGAAGAATTGAAGTATATTTTAGGGCAAACATCATCAGCAACATCGGTTAATCTTGAAAAAAATCGATCGATTGATTCTCTTATTAAAAAACAGATTAATTGGGCATTTAATGGGTATCAATCGGTTGTTGTTTTATTTGATGACAAATATTCTCTACAACGTCAATCATTTTTAAACTATGTTTACAATTCAATTGAAAAAAATCTATTAAAATTAATTGATACAGCAAGTCAATCGCATGATAATTTACTATTGTCCTGTTCGAATTTAATGTTATTCAATAATTCTTTATATGATATCTATACATTACAGCGATTACGGCTTTTAGACACAGGTAAAAAAGTAATATTGTTACCCGATAATGAAAAATTAATAACAAATAGTAATGATATAAGACATTCTATAAATAAATTAAAAAGAGATATTGCATTTTCTCATCGTATTTATATAATTAATTTTCGTAAAAAAACATGTTTAAAATCATTCGGTTCATTTTTGTTTATGCAATTAGCACCAGTTCAATTATTATCAACCTATGCATTTAATCATAGTGGTGATTATCGAGGTCTTTTAACAAATATGAATGCAGCCACCTATTCTGTAATGAACACTATTCGTCAATTGATAAACGGAAAATTAAATGGAGATGATATTACCAAACGTTATTTGTTAAATGAATCATCATTAAATCGTCTCCTAAAAGATTATTTATTTCATCGACGACAAATAGTCAGTGTACTCACTGTCAAATCAAAAATAAAACATAATTCTTGTAGAATTCGAAAGAGACAATCACAAACATTAAACTTCAATAACAACAGTTTTTCTCGACTAAAATGTAATTGGAAACATTATCGTTCTCCTTCATCCAAATTACTTTCAATTTTTATGGAATCTCGTAACAGAAAATATGGTTTTTCTAAAATAAATTTGAAAGAAAAGTATTTCAGAGACATACACACATAACAACATTTTGCATAAACACCTCGCATATAGATGAGACGAATGAGAAACGACTCTAGCCATCAGATTTGTTCAGACGTGATGATTCTTTTTTTTACATTAGAGTTAGCTGTATGGATCTAGAATCTTTCTGTTTGTCTAGTGTCATATTCTAACTCTAATAGAATGACACAGATTATCGTTTACTCTATGCCATTAATGCGAGTGTGAAATTGATTTAAACTGCGAACTAAAATACCATTCAGTTCTCTCACTAACAAGTTCATTTATAACGTCATCGTTTCCCTCTCATTTTCTCTTAGGTCTACTCGGTTGCTGCTTCTCCTCATTTCTTATGTTAACAAAAAACTGTCCTCATTGTCAATAGACGAACGTTTTAGTCATCTTAGTTCTTCAGTTCCACAGTTTGAGTGATTTTTCGTGTAGAAGAGATACTTTATTCAATAGTACGGATATAATCTTGAGTTTATGTTTTTCTGTTTTTCGCATCCAAAAGTTCACACAACATTTCCCGTCTAGGCTAAAATAAAAGTCACGCTAACTACAGAAATATTTCATAAAATTCACAGAACATTGCTCTACAAGTTATGTTTGAGAAAACGCTATAGTTTCTTCACGTCTCTTTCTAACAGACAATTTTTTTTAATGCATTGATTGAATGGATCGCTAATTTACCGTAACCCGTTCGAAAACTCTAATCGAACGGCGGTCTCATGTTTATAGGTAACTTCAAGTTAATTTTTTGGAAAAGAATAGTCATCTTAATAATATATATTGAGAAAGAAATATAATATACTAATCTCTTTTTTTTGTATGCACCAAATTATTTTCCAAGATTGCACACTTAATTTGAATCAAATAGAATCATGAAAAGAGAAGAAAAAAAATGATTTGCTAGTGTTTTTTTCTTTTTGCAAAAAAAAAATGATGTCTATATATAATTATATATTGTAACGAGAAAAGTTCGATTATAAAAGAGATAATCATATATATCTTCGTGCAATCGAATCAGATCTTGGGGGTAATAAGATCCAGATATTGGATTAGAAATAATCGATTAAGATTAGGGTCAATAGACCTGGCATTACGGAAGTTGTATTAGTGTTCAGAAAAAAATTTACATGCATTGTCGATAATATGTTGATGTTACATTCTTAGAATTAATTGTTCATGTTTTTAAGGCATAGAATTACTTTCACTTTATATTTATATAGGGGAATTTTAACCTTAAAAAAGAAATTGGTTATACAGGTTTGTATTTTTATATTATTCTATAATTCTCGGAAATGCAATTATTCGATTAAGAGTCCGGTATCAATCATCGATGACATATAAGTCTCTAAAGGTATGACAAAATAAATAGTATCTTTTTGAATAAAAGTGTTCTCGTTGGTGGTAATTAGCCTAAACTACACAAATTCAATATAAAAAAGAATTTTCTACTATTCGACTAATTTTAGAATTTTTTTTTTTTTTTTTATTTGCCTAGTTGTAAAAACCAATACAAAAGATATGTTATTCTTCCTCCTCATTCACTTTTCAACAGATCTAATAAACATAAAACAATAATATAATGAAATAATATAATGATTCTATTTCATCATAATAATGTTAAATTGAGCAAAATAGTTTTTGTTTTCCTTTATATTTTTTTCTGTTGTGTCACCGGATATACATGTTTAGATTATATATTACTGATCTATGATAAGGAGAAAACAAAAGAGAGAAAAAAGAGAGTTATATTAAATCTAATCCTCTTATATCACAGATCCAAATTGAATAGTGTAAAAAACAAAGTGCCGTATATAAAAATGTTCTGCAAATAATAAAATCTGTACGTGTATGTATATCGTATAGATAGATTATAGGATATAATATTTATTTTTATTTTTATGATTGTAGAAACTTTTTTAATTGCTATTGATCCTTCACACACGAAATTTAATAGACCCAATTAGATAATAGAAAATAAGTCTTTATATTTATGCAATCGACTTCTCTTTAGAACTTCGCCTATCATTTATTATATTGTTTATATTAAATTAATAACGAAAAAGATCGTTGAACCATCAAAAAAGCAGGGACAAAATAAAATGGCAGTGCTAAAACATTCAGATCATGCTTTTTATGAAAAAATATAAAATATATTCAATTTATTCATCATTTTCTCAGATTACGGAAAAGTGTATTCTCTATTTGAAGTATATATGTTTGAGATTTTGTTAAATATCAAAAATTAATGTATGCGTAAGAAAACGACAGTAATTCAACATGCCAAATCGCTTTTATAATACAAAATAAAACTCGGACAACTTCTTTATCTTCCCCAGAATAAAAACGTATGTTTTCTCTTGAAATATATGGATGAATTTAAAAAATCAGTTAGCTCAAATTATTAACTATGAAACTTTACTAATTATTATTGCAAATCGGCGTGGCCAGCTAACTCTGCTACCGTAAAGGGCTGCTTTATAAAGAAAATATGGGCAAACTTTGCAGAATGGAAAATTAGTTGCTCATATTTCTATCAGATCTTTAAAACGAGACATGTTTTGAAAAGTTCATAACAGTTTTTTCTTCAATTTAAGACGTGTTGCAGCTGTCTGCATCGTTTGGTTTACGATTTGTCAACAAAACAAAATGATGAAAAAACGTTGCGAAATTTCTTTACGATAGCAGAGTTAGCTGGCCGCGCCGAAATAGTTAGTTTTTACCAATAATAGATGCTAGAAATGGAATAGTTTTCTTATATTCTGAACATGAATTTATTCTATCATCTTTCATCAACTGCATTTCTTCTTCACACTCTATCTTTATTATATTTCTTTTATAAATACAAAGTTTCTCTCTATCTTCTAATTACGACTAACGGTCTTGGTTTCAGAGATAGAGAGATATTTCTTGATTTAGTAGCAATAATGTTTTGAAAAATCCATTCGATAATAGATGGAGAAAAAAAGAAAAAAAAGTGAAGAGAGAGGAAAACACAACAATCGACTATTTAGAAAAATATCCAAATTGATCCTCGACTATATTCGTTATATTCACAGAAACCTTGTGACACGTCTCTCTCGTTCAGTAGTAATAAAATACGCCTTTTAACACCAACTCATATAAATATCGATACACCTAACATCCTGTTGCCTTTAATTCAATTTCTTACAGATTAAATAATTCCCCTTCAGAATAACAACATTATTCAATAAAAATATGAAATACAGTAGTGGCTATACGTTAAAATTTGTAGCAATTACAATTAGTAAGTGAATTGACTGCCATTATCTAAACCATATAAAATCTAGAATGCTTCTGAATCTTATAAGAAAGATAAGATGTCTATTATCAGAAGCAAGCAATAGATTGAACTAATTATTTTGATGTACGTGTTAAGAAAATTATTCGATAAAAGGCTGCAATATATACTCAAAAAACAAAAATGCGACTTAGAATCAAGTTTAGTCATATTAATGTGTCTTCTTATGACTAAACTTGATTCTAAGTCGCATGTTTTTTAGAGTGGAAACCGAAATGTTTATTAGCGTCAATATCAGAACAATTGTACTTATCTTATTAGCAGTTTTGACAGCTCAATAGGGTGGCTAATACTACGTAAATCGAGTACATCGATTTGCTGCTCTCTCTCTCTCTCGCCATAAAATCTTTTTGGTGATCTTTTTCTAAGAGGAGCGGATTGAAGCTATAGTTTGTTCTTGCTAAAGGTAATCCTCTCTTCACTCATTTTTCAGAAATTTATCACTTTTGTATAAAACATGTGCTAATATCAAGTTGAGTATAGGTTACAGTACGAGACTGCTCCCACCTTTTCAAAAGTCTTGCTTGAAAAGGCATAAGTTTTTTTCACGTAATAAAGAAACTAAGTATTACTCACATTAGCGTCGCTGAGTAGTTTAAGTAGGTTTTTATCATCGATTTTTCGTGTACTTCAGCGTTCACTTAATTGCCTTTACATGTACGTAGCTCAATCGTTGTGTGGATTTCGTTTAGAATCATCTGTACGAAGAAGCGAACATGACAGGCATTCTTAAAATTTTGATCTGCATGCGCTTTTCTGTCGGACAAAAATCTCAAGTATAACTATGAACTTTGTCATAAGCAGTGAAATATTAGGCTTTTCTATAATGTTGTTCTAAGTACAGACAATATTTTCTGACTAGTTTTTGGAATTTCTAAATTTTCTAAATCTACAAAAAGAAAATTAATTGAAGAGTAATTAATTGATTGAAGGGTAATTCTCGAAAAATGAAATCCAACGATACGTCCTCAGCTTGTCTTGTTCTTTGTCGAACAACTTTTCACAATAAGCAAGATCGTACAAGAATCGTCTAGTTATTTTGCATGAGATTCGAGAAAGAAGAAAACTGTCATTTTGGATGTACCACACGTACTGAATTCTACTTTTATCAGTTTTGATCTATCTGTACAGTTTTTTAGGAGGAGTAATACAGTATTGAAGTAATCGTACTTCGTTTTACAGGCTGCAAAACGGTTCTTCGAAGTCTCATGTGAAAATGACCAGAAAAACCTTACTTTGCTTTACGGAAAAGAAAACTTTACTGTTTGATCGAATTGTTTTTTGCTATTCAGCAAAGTAAAGCGTTTCTTGAGCAATTTACTCTTTTATGCAAAGTTAATAATAATGCTGATATCAATTGAAACTATCCTTTTTCTTATTTTCTATTTAGTTCTATTATGGTGTACCGTACGATTTTCGTTTTGTATGACACAAATAGACGATTATGAACATTCATCGGCTTTAGGAAGTGAAAACAACGATGAACTAAACGATGACATTGATCCAAACTCATTCATTGATTTATATCGTCGAGCATCATTACGTCATCATCAGTTATACAAAAAAGCTAGTCTAAGACCGGTCATTGTTCAGCGTGCATCATTGCGACCATCGTTCGGAAAACGAGCAAGCCTAAGACCAATTTTTATGGGAAAACGAAAACGAAGAAGTATTCAGTCTTATCTAGATGATGAATAAAGAAAAATGTGTTTGATAATAAACGACATCAAAAAAGAGCATGATCTATTTTTTTATGACGCAAAGTCACTTTTTTAGTATGAACAGGAGTTGGATTCATAAACAGATGACTTGTTTGACGTTTTCGTGTAGTCTATTATAAGTGTTGACTTTACACAAATTTCTACGAAATGATTCTTTGTTAAGTAGAGATGTGATAAAATCGACATCTATTGTTCATACTTGTACTCTGTTTATTGATAAAATAAAACGGTGAATTTCCTCTGAATTTCATGTTTTACTATCGCCCCATTAATGCTTCCATCACAAATCCGAACGAGGTAAGTTTTATTCTTAAAAAACAGTAACACATTTTAAAGGAAAGAGGTACCGTCCACGAAGCTATCAAGCATCAACTGAGCTACAACAATACGAACCTACGACGTTTGTTATCAATAAAATATCAGTGAAAATGAGTGGTGTTAGGGTTAAAAGTTATATTCAATTCTCATAATTATTGATACAAGCAAAAATTGCAAAACGTGCTGAACATTAGAGGAAGCGAATAGAAACTTCGCTGTACGTAAGAAAGCAAGCCTAGCTCTAACGGACAAGCAAGATTGTTGATTTAATTTGCTTAAACTACGGACAACATAATGCCATATAAGACCATATGATAATGACATTGAAAGTAGCGTCGTCAAGCTTTCATTCTCTCATAACACGAACGACGTTAAAAAACAGCAATCTTGAGCAATCTTTGAGCAATTTTGAGGCTCTCAAATGCAATATATACTACACTGAGAAATGTCAATCTTTTTTTGGAAAGTTGGAGAGTTGCTGTATCTAAGTAACGTGAAAAATTGGATTATCCAATGTTCTATTGTTGAACATATCGGCATGCTTGTCTTACACTTCTGTACCATTTCCAAGGGGGAAACAGCTGATTTTTGGATTTTTCCGATTTTCATCGATTTTCACCAAATGAAAAGTCACCGGAAATGACTGGAAGTCATTGAAAATCACAGAGAATTACAGAGAATCAGTGAAAATCAATGAGAAGCAATTGATTTTGAGTGATTTTCGACTTATTTTGGGCTGATTTTAGTCTGCTGTTTCCCCCTTGACAATTTCACTCTAGCCACAACTTTAAAAAAACTATGTATGAGTTCTTCAGTTAGATAAGATTCACTCCGATTCCATTTGAGAAAAGGTTGTTCGCTTTTCAGCATCATTTTTTTATACAATCATTTTACCTTGCATTCTTGTATCAAAAGCTTTGGCGACGTTTTGCGTATGAACCATCTCATATGAATACAGCAAGTTGGCATGAAAATCAAGATTTGGTGAAAATACCTCAAAGATAATGCCTACTTTCTTTTTAAGAAATCATATTTAGAAAGCAAAACAAACATATAAATGAATGGCAGCGTCCATTTTATCATAAAACAGCAGCTGAATGTCTACAGCAAAAAAACAGTTACCACTTGTACATATTTTAACTTCAAAATCATCTGAAGATGATGAACAGGTAGTGAACGGTTACTTTCAATTTATAGTTTATGAAACCTCTTTATGATTTCTTTTAAGGAGGGTCGAAACGAACCGTTCAATTATGAAAAGGCAATTAAATTTCTCACGGATCCACATTCGGTAATAATTCACAGGTGCTTCATGTTTGTAGTCTTATCATCTATGTCATTTATTCAGTAATGTTGAAATATTTTTAGACTCATCTAATTAATCGTCATATTCGTGTTTGTCAGAAACTGTGTCAACATCACAGAAATGGATATGTATCTTTTTTAAAAGTTTCAATATCACACTTTTAGTTATGTACTCATCTAACTTAGTGATTTTTCTTGACGTTCAAAATGTGTTTAGATTCTAAAAGACATTCATTATTTAATGAAATTATTTAATGTACTAGCAGAAAAATGCCAAGATCAACCGTTGTACGTCGACCCATTGTGTATGATAATTCAACTTTGTTCAAAACCATTTCTTTTGGATAAATCAACAGACAGCAATATTTATGAGACTCCGTTAGCAGCATTTTATTCAGATTTTGGTATGTAAAACATGTGTTATTGCTTATCAATATTAGTTGAGTTCGCCTATGGCACTATCTAAACATACATTATGAAATGAATGAATGACTTTTAACAGCAGATGAAAAAAAGTACATAAACTTAATTCTTGCATAAGATAAAGAACAGACATATCAGATTTTACTTTTGTGGTACTTTCCAGATGCTGTGACAAACCATCCATTTATTAAATTTGTTGTCTTTCAGGATATCTATTGAGAATTCCAATTAAACGTGTTCAGCAGTGTATCTTTGATACATTATATCAATCAATTCGAACAAATAAAGCAAAAGGAGAAGAGCAGCAATCTTCTACAAAATCATACGACAAAATGAGACCAACAACACCGGACTACATTCTCAAGATTCAAAGAACAAGTGACCTTTGTGAAACTCTTGTTAAAGTAAGCTGTTTTTTAATGAAAAATATACAAATATACTTTCTATCTGTTTTATATTTAGACAATAGCTTTAGTGGAGAACGATTTAAGTTTACGAATACAAATATTAAAATTATTACAAATATTATCGAATAAAACAGGTATTGTTTCTTCTGAACGATCGTAGAACTAATGGCATCTAATTCCAATTTACGCCTGTGTTTGTTTATTTAAAGCTGATTGTGTAACTAGAATGTTATATAATGACTGTGTAAATCGTCTTATATCAGGAATGAATGATTCAGATCCATCTGGAGAGTATGTTACTAATTTTGAAAGTGATCATTCAAAGTTACTAACAACTTCTGTTTGTTTAGATTATTATTTCGCACAATCGAATTATTGTGGAACATGTTAGAATATGGTGACGTAGAAGTGATTAGCGATCAATTAGATTCGAGAGTAACCATAAAGTAAATGTAGAACGTGTTTATCCATCAAATAATGATAAATATTCCATTAATCATAGTCATTTGCAAGAAGCTTTTCTTGCTGAAGTAACACAAAGTTACAGTCATTATCATCGTCAATGCCGGTATGTATGAATACTTTAATGAATATTTTATTGTCATTCTATTTTACATTTAGAAATGATATATTAGTTGTTTGTTCTCTAATTATAAGTATGAAACCCGATGCTCCATTCGTCGAAACTTCGTTTGCCAAACAACTTTTACTATTTACATCTTATCCAGAATGTCAGTCTGCTGCTACTAAACTATAAAATTTCAATCTTATCTTACGCATTATTTTCTAGTAAGAAGTAATAATCCATTAGTGAAAAATTTTAAACTAACATCATCTCAAGAAGATTTTGAATTCAAAAAACTATTGTTTAATGCAGTTGTTATTCTAAGTAGAAATTCCGCAGTGAATGAGGTATGTGTTTAGTACAATTTATACTAGTTTATTAAATGATTAACTAATTCTACCATTTGTAGTTGATGATTGAAAGTCGTGTATTATTAGCATTTTTATCTTATGTTGAACCTCTTCCTCGTACAATACAAAATAGTATCAAATGGACATCATCTCAACTTGAAGAACTTCAACTACATGCCTTAGCAGCACTATGTACACTATTACCACGTTCAATAGAAGAATATTTTGAATATCATGTTGGAACACGTTTATTACTGTTCTATGAATGGTGTATTAATGACAAAGGTATATGATAATAAATATAAATTTAATTAAAATAAACGCGATAGACTATTTTCTCTAATAGATGATTATCAAAGTCAAGGAAACAGTTTTTTTGGTAAAGGTGGAAGAAATAGTAAACGTTCACAATTACGTTATGTATTAAGATTATTTCGAAGTCTTGTTACTACACGTGAAGATCGTGTACATCAAGATTTAAGTGATCAAGGAATTATAGTATCACTCACCGGCTACTTACAGAAAATTTTTCAACAAGAAGTAACAAATATCGACTATGTTAGTTTAGATGCTATTTGTGATACATTATTCATATTAAGTTCATTATGTGAATTGGATATTCACAGAAAAGTAAAAAATATTAACTAAATACGCATATTGATAAATGACCAGTTTTTTTTTATTAGGAAATATTTGGTTATGAAGGTATTGACATGCTTATACGAATAGAATTAATTGATTCATTATTGATATGTGGTGGTCTTGGTTATCATAGATTATTGGTAGGTGCAATTGATTGTGTCTGGTGTTGTATTGTTGGCAGTGTGATTAACGAAGATGAATTTATTCAAAAACAAGGCATATTTGCATTACTTGATTTAATTGAGGTGATTCAATTATTATCATCATATATTAGCTAAACCTTACTTTGTTTGTGCTTTATTTGTTAGAAAACTCCAAAATCATTACAAAACCTAATTTTAGGTTGTATACTGGATTTAACCGAAAACGTGAAATGTCTTCATTTCATAATGACATGGGAAGGACAAAACCAACAACAATTTCCTCATTTATTATGTGAATTATGGAGAGATGAAGAGAGAGAAATATGCGTAAATACTTCGTTAGATCCGTGTCCATACTAAGTTTAATTATAATCTTTTTAAAGGTTTCAAGAACAAACAAGGGCGTAATTAGCGACCATCAAAAACCATTAATGGGTGTATTGCAACAATCTCAAGAAATAGTACCGATACCAACATGGGAACCATCGAGATCTGTTATTGATCTCATTGATAATATGAGAACAAAAATATATGGATTTTTCTGTAAACTAGGTTAGTTTCGCAAGTTCTCTTAATTGGGTTTAATCTTAAATAAAATTTCTAAACTTAAGGCTTTAATGAATTACCTGGATTAGCCGAAGAAGATTTTGTTACATTGTGTATTATTGAAAATTTTCTGGATTTTAAAATGGGTGAAGTATGGCAAGAAATTATTACAGAACTGAAAATTGAAGGTGTCCAATTAATATCGTCTGATCGCGAAGCAACCGATACTATATTGCGTGCAACAGATGAACGTGGCCTAGGTAAATGACAAAATACATTTTGAAGTTTTTTTCTTCTTACCTTATTTTTTTTATGTTCAGCTGTTGCAGCCACACAAAACTATATCATAGGGCAATATCATAAACAAGACTTGCTACAAGAAAAAGCATTTTATGAAGAGGTTAATTAGATCTATAAAATACGGAAATTTTAAATAGTCTTGTTCCTTTCATCATTTTTCAGTTAACAAAAAATAATGCGTATAAAGAAAAGCGATTGGAAGATTGGAAATCGTTTGTGGCACGAACGTCAAAATATCCGTTGCTAATGGTATAGTTACTCCAAATAAATACGCAAGTAGCTGGTGACAGTAATGAGCTCTTCCCATCTTTTATAGGCCGCAAAAGATTATCAAAATCAAGCCATACGTCAATCAAGGCCAGAAGAGAAAGAAATGAACACATACCATACCGTTCATAATTTAGAAATACCAAATTTAGCTGTTACAGTACGTATAACGATTAAAATCAGAGATTGCATTATCAAATCATTTCAATTGGTTATACTTCGGCTGAAGTTTGTACTGAGAAATGCCTACTGCGTACTCTCTTATATCGGTCAACGTACATCTTTCGTGTATCACGCGAAATATACCACTCTAACCTGTTACTTCATCTGTGTTATGAGTAAACCAAAATATTCTTAAATGTACTAACAAAATATAACCATTTTTAGGCATTTACCGGTTCCCGCCTTGTAATTGATAGTACACCCGTAAATGTTATTGGAAAACACCGACATCAGAATACTACTATAGATACTGCATGATCAACCAGACAAAGTTATTATCTAAAGATAAATTTTAAAATTTGACTTCCAGTTTTGTAATTTTATTTTTATGTGTCTCGTGTACAAAGCATGTGCCTTCTATTAGTGCTTTTCGGGTTCTTTTTCGCTGCACAGCAGAATGTTTTATATTGTTTTTACTCTTGGAGTACTTGATCAAGATCAAAACATCTCATCAGCGTTAGTAGATGAGTAATACCGATCATGTTTAAGCCTTTTTTGGCATTATATAAGAAATGCACGTCTGGAAACCACAACCTCTTCGTGCCAGGTGATTGTTATATGCTTTTGTTCAAATATGTGCGGTTTGCGCGCTAAGTCTCTTGCTTTACTGCCAATCCATGTGAAAAAATAAACTTGTTCTAAAGACATAAATCCTCTACATCGCAAAATCATCTCTTGCTAGGAATGAAGCATTTTCGGTCGACTCTAAATTCTCACTATTGTTCGTTCAAAAAAAGAATGGATACAGCCACTTTTTTTGGGATTTTGATAGAAAGTAACAAGAGAGCTGCTTTTGCGCCATTCAATAGAGCAGAGTTTAAAGCATCTTTTCAACAATAGATATCACTTTAAAAATACGTAAGTGGGCGTACTGTTGTCCAGTAAAATAATAATGACGATCGTCGTCAAGCAGCTAAAATATCGTCGTGTAATATCGATAGTATTAATTCACAATTTTTTTCATTCTGACCATGAATATTATTTCGTGATTGATCTCATGAAAAGATATTTATGGGTAGAAGAAAAATTACAGGGAATGATATTCGATGAGAACTATCTTTGAAAATTGAAATTAAAACCAGCAAGTAGGCAATCTATAATGAACTAAAAAATAGAACTATCAACATGTTTGAAAGTACGGAAAACAGTGACAACTGTGACCCAATACGAAAGCGACGAATGTCTGTTAATATCGACGAAAACATGTCTTGCGCATTGATCGTCACCAGAATTAGTTTAAATGACTGTCGAGTAATGTTGATCCACATATGGCTCTCAAAATTTTTGTTTTGGCTTGACCCCACAAGCATTCGATAAATTGTATGTGACAGCCAGTGTGCGCATCAACAAAATTTTGACTGTGGTTGACCTACAATTTAATTTAGATGCTCATAAAGTTTTGAAAGTCGCTGTGGTTTACTTACCGTTTCATGGTCATAGCCATACTGTGTTTGTAAGTTTTTATATGCATTCGATCATACGGTTGTTCCAGGTACGACATGCTTGAGTATAATCGGAACTAATGCTGCACGATTACGACGTTGTACATGGAAAAATCTAACTTCATATCCATTTTCTGTCAGTTGAGCAATTCCAAATATCGATGGACCTGAAATACTGAAGCTAATTAGTGCAGATCTAACTGGAACACAGTTATAACCACCGGCTCATTCCTTTTCCATAGTTTCAGAAAATTTGCGGGCTGATCCCATCACTGCCACTACTACTATCACTGTCACTACTGGATTCTATCGTACTAGTCCGTTCGTTGTGTTGTTGTTCCTCTTATTAATGTTACCGAGTAGTAACTTACCACGATTATACTTACATTTAGCCCGAAACAGTGATTCGTCAATCTGCACCACTTCACCAAAACCACCCATTTGTGGAGCTACATTCAGTTTTTCTGTGCAAACCTTAAAGAATGAACAATTTTTCTTATGCGAATATCCCCTGGTGAGAAACTTAGTCGAATCTTACTAAGATCTTAGTAAGACTTCGCCTACATTTGTCTAAGATCGTGTGACTCGAAAATTTTAAGATTTAATAAGATTTTTCTAAGATCTTACTAAGATTCTACTAAGATTTTTTCAAGGTTGGATAAGAATCTGTAGAATCTTAATAGTAAGAATGATGACATTTTTAAATAGTATTCATTCGAGATTTGCTAGAATTCTTGAATTTTTAATCTGCATTATCCAAAGCAGTAGTTGAACAGCGTTGAAGAATGACGAGAAATTTCATATTTTCGGGTGTCCGCTATGGACCTTGACCGGCATACACACTCTCTAAAAAGTTGCTGAGCACTTTCGAGAGAGCAAGTACTAGCAGAAAAGTGTCATGAAGCGTCAGAAAAAAGTCATTCACTCATATTTTCGGTGTTAGTTATATAGATGAATGAGAGCAAAACAAAGGGTGAATAAAAGTAGAGTCATTAAATCTTATTAAGATCTTAAACGATAAGATCTTAGGTTATCTTATCAAAAGCTTAAAGGATAAGACCTTATAAGATCTTTGTAAGGTAATTTTAAGAAGTGTTTAAGATTTTAACTAGGGTAGTATAGACCCGACAGCAAGCTTCTTTTGATTTAGTCTTAAACCCTTTTGATAAATTTTCACATTAAAAACATTAAAAATGTTATGAACAATTGTTTCTGTACTGCTGGGGGGCACCAGCTTTAATATCACCACGTTTTGGGGAAGCATCTGCTAAAAGAATACCGGTCGTGTGTGTGTTGAAAGGGTTATGCATCATAACTGATATAACTATTTGCATAAGAATTCTGGCACTGTATGTAAACCTGTGAAGGAGTAGGAAATTTTTGTTTTTGTCTTAACTTGCTATTTTTGGTTCAAAATGCTTCTGTTGATAGTTAATATTGAAAGGTGGATACTGTGGTATGCTGAGCATATACAGCTCATAGTTTTCATAACAATGCTTATTATCGACGTAGTCTTTTAATGCGACTTTTAAGGAGAGCGGCGTACACCGCTACGTAGCATAGTCCATTGGCGCCCTCTTGAATGTACTTGAATTATGGACATTTCTTATATTTTAGATGAATAGAATTTCCGATCTTGTAAGAACTCTGAATGTTTTAAATTTTGTGAAAGAGCATTGACAATATTGGTCCCACTAGCACTTAGTAACGAAAGATTATTACCATAAAAATGTCTGCTGGCTACAAATACTCTCAAATGAATTCAAAAAACATCACTTAGAAGACGAGAATCTTTTTATTAAACTTGTTTTCCAAAATATTTGAAGTTCTATATCGAGGATATGTAGCAATACAATCAGAAAAAATTATTCATCATGTTGTTTTTTTCTTCTTTTAAGATTTGATATTACAGCCATGTCAAACGGCTATTCTGCATTGTCAAAACCCTTGAAGCCACGTTCTGAGGTAGACGTACACAGTTTATTTCCGACATTGGAGCAAAAACCTCGTTCAAAATATAATGTACCAGATTGGTTTTCACACAATTATGCGATATCGTATGATGCTGAGCGAAGCAGAAATGTCAGCCATCAAGTTCGTCAAGATGGTCGTCGACTTGCTAATGAAACGTACAATGAAAGTTGGTGGGGAAAACATGACAATGATATTCGTATAAGTGATCGTTTAGATGAAATTGATAAATGGAGAAAAATATTAGAGTATACTATTCAAGATGTTGATCGAGAAATTCAAGCGATATCATCGGCGAAAGAACAATGTGAACGTTATTTAGAACATATGAAAAGTCCATTGGATATAACACTAGAAAATCATGTCACACGCGATGGACGAAAACATATTGATAATGTCGATGATGAATGTGAAAGAGAATTAAAAAAGGTATATATTTCAATTACTGATAACGCACATGTTGCACAAATTATCCGAGAAACTGGTACCTGCCTTATGAAAACAGAAAAAACCTTTAAAGGAGAATACTGCCTATTCGTTGTTCGAGAATGGGTATTATTTTACTTTATTTAATTATATTTGAATAGGAAGTGTATGTTATTGATGGTATTAAACGACAACTTCATCAACAAGTACAAACAGCATTTGATCAAATAGCTCGTTTGACCGAGGCTAAACAACAATTAATACGCGATCTACAAGATAAACATACAGCATTTGCTATTTGTGAAGAAAATTTACAATTAAATGAATTTTCACCAAACATCAGTTATAAACCCGATCCATGTCGACCGATCAAAGGGTATGTTATTTTTCTTAAATTGATTTTGTCCTTATTGTACTTATTGTAGGCAAATAACACCTGAGGAATGGCTTAGTTTCTCGAAATACAACAAAGATCGTGCGGAAAAAGAAAGTAAGAGAATCTATATACAAGAGAATCCATAAAGTGTTTCACTATCGTTTTCGTAAACATTAGTGTATGAATCTGTACGGTTACGTGAAAGTATATTTCACACAATGGGACAATCAGCTGCTGATTTAGAATCTCAAGGAAAAGCAAGTGAATATGCGTTAAGAAAACGTCTACATGAAGTTGAACGATCATTGGGTGAGCTCGAATGGCAGAAGAAACAAGTAAGTTTCATGATCAATTTTGAACAAAGTTATAAAAAAATGTATCGCGGTATCTTTCTTTATTCAGACAGAAGAAGAAATTGTCAGCGCCGAAAATGATATTGATCGACTTGAGAAAGCCATACGAGGTTTGTCTTCTTTCACAGCATTTATCGAACGATTGCTAAACTCATATTCTATCTTTAGACAAAGAGCCATTAATCAAACTGGGTATGTAAATTCTCACATAGTTCACAGCACGGAACCACGATGTCGTTTTTTTCTTCAATTGAAGCCATGTCACGACAAGAAAATCGTCATTCTCGACCTGGTATGGATTTAGTACGTGATGAAGTTTCATACGGTTTATGTGATGAGATTCAGCAATTAAAAGTGAGAAAACTGCTCTTCTCAAACGTACAACAGTTGAAACATTGTCTGATATATTTTAGGCTGAAAAACGTGCTTTGGAAGATCAACTTAAACAGTCAAAGTAATATTCTACTTCTATATTTGACAAATATTTAAGAAAGTCGCATTTTCTCTTGATTCAAAAATAATCAGTTTTCCGCTTACCATCCCTACGTTATAACTGTCTCTATTTACCCAAAAGTCTGACAAGTTTTTTAAAAACCGACTTAGTTAGGAGAAGTCTCATAAAAGTCAGACAATGGCACCTAAAAAACTAAAAGAGATGATATTTTCACAACAAATAATTATGTTTTTCTTATCAGGCATGCTTGGAATATTCTTCAACAACAACTGCATCGAATTGATGATGAAATTGCTGTTAAAAGTAATTCAGTGATGTTAGAACGTCGTGCATTAGAAACACGTCGTCGTTTAAATACCGACATCGCGCCAATGACCGAAACAGATCGAAATAAATCGTTGTATAACATGGACAATAGTGGTCTGCGACAAATTTTACAATCAACATATTAATTTCAATAGAAATTAAGACATGTTATTCTATTTTATCATAAAAAGTCCACAATAATAATGTGCACAACTTTGTTTTTCCAACACTCGTACACAAACTCATATCATCGTTTTATTTTCATATGGAAATCTTATTTATTAACAGTGAACAGCTCAATTTTGTTTTTCTCTCTCTATTTTGGTTCTCAATCATAGTATTTTTTAATGATAAATTAAAAATGGTCTAAGTAAGCCATTTTTACATATTTATTTCCATGAACAAACAAAAACAAATCATATGAAAATCTAATACGTCTTCTTTGTCGTCAATTTCGTATCCTTGTATTCCTTGTACTGATGAACATAAAATATGAGTAAACTACTCATAAATAAAAGACAAGAGTAGGCACTTATTAATACTGTCCAAAGATCTGGATAACGCTTTGGAGGTTTGACATATATCTGACTTAACATCAGCGGTATACTTGACATGATAGAGACAATAGACTAAAATATAAGATAAATCATTATAAAAAACGATAATAGTACACACAGTAATTCGACTAACTTACAAAGCAAACTTCAATTGATGATACTTGATTCGCATGAATATATAAACGTTGAAGTGTAAAAATAAAAAAGAGTATAAATGTCGTCCAAAATATTATAACGAGATTATCTTTGAGCATCAACGGGAATATACTACAAATAAGAAAAAATAGGTTCGGAAAACTTCAGTTTTTAAAACAAGAACAACCGTATACCTAATCAGCGCAAAATTCAAAAACGTAAAACATTCCACCGGATATGTACCACATAGAATCATTATAGGCCTAGAATACAACAACATACACTTTGTCTGAAATTATTCAATACTATCATTAGAACTATTAGTTTTTTCTATTAAGCAGCGGATGGTTCACATCAACATTTCGTCTTGCTATCAAAGAGAGTGATCGCTCCTGTCAAAAAGATTATCAGCAAAAAAGCGAAGTAGAAAATGATTGTGAGTAGGTAATTGTCGGTATCGGTACTTGTGTGGTCCCGGTACCAACCATTGGAACTGTATCGGTACCAACTCGTCAGTACCAATACCGAAAGTACCGAAGTTTTATTCATTATCTGAATTTATTTTTGAACTCACAAGCTTTTTTCTCCTTAAATCGCGAAGATTCTCATTCCTTCATTTTTTTCGTAGGTATCGAACTTTTCGGTACTTTCCTTGGTACCGACCCGAAATTTTCGGTACTGCGCGAAAACACTATCGGTACCGACAATTTTCTAATTGTAAAGTCAAAAATTTTTCAGTCAATCTTTCAACGAATAAGCATGGATATAATTAACACTCACAAACATGGTAATAAAATTGTTTTCTCGTGTACTTGAAATGAAAACAAGTAGAAACACATTGAAACATTGAACTAAAAATAAAAGAAATAGAAAAAGTAGTCTTCAAAGTCTGTTGATATTTTATTTACTAGACTGAGATAAAAGCTTTTGACTGTTGGTTTGTAGAATAACATAATACTCGATGGAATAATAGAAATGGATGTAGTAACAAGACTATAAGAAAAATGATGACTGTAAATAATGAAAATGAATGATCAAAAACGAACCATAATTTTGTTAAAAATTGAGTAGAAAATTTTAAATTCAATTTGATAATTAAATTCAATGTGCACCAAAAATTGGCAACTTTATCCTATAATGAGAACAAATTCACATCTATTTTGCTATTGTCAAAACAGCGTAGCATTTTTATTCTAATATGTTTACCTCGTACAGTCCACGTTGAAATGGAAAAAGTCGTTTCAGAACAGCAATTGGATCATTTTTCAAAAATGGAAGCCATATTAGAATAAATGAAATCAAAACGGTAACTGCCAAAGAGAAAAAATGTTTCCAGCTAAGAGAAAAGAAAAAAAATAAGATTACTACAAAAATGAATGACTTAAAATCACCAAAATTTTTTTTGTTGAAAACAATGTGATAGTAAATAGACAAATATCGGTACAGCATGATAAAGTTCCATTTGTTTATAGTTAAGAGCTAATGTAAATGCAATCGATGAAAATATATGTCTTTCGCGTGTTGCCAAAATAAAGGCTAACAACGCAAAACCTAAGCTTATGGAATTGTACCGAGTTCGAGTAAAGGAAAATATTCTCGAAATATAAAACTACTAGCAAAATATCATACTCATAAAGGATACTGAAAATGTCCATGATCAATCAAATATAATAGTGGACAAAATAATAATGTCATTAATGTTGTAATCTAAAACGTAAATAGATTGAATAAAATTCTATCATCTAGTATTCGACTTTCGTTTTACTTTTTTTGTCACTATATTATTCAAAATATCATTATAGTATGTATAAAAGACAACTGGATAATAAATCAAAATATCAGCGATAAATACTGAAAATAAATATCGATCGAAAATATCAATTGACATGTTTATTTTTTCTCTCCATACCTGTGTATCTCATGAATAATTTATGTTCACTGCTTTCGTGTCCTCGGGATTCATTCAATTTACACCATGATGGATTCAACATATTTGAACTAAAACAAAAATATTATTTCTTCTGAGTTCTATTTGAAATTTTTTCTTCAACGTACACTAAACCACATAAGTACGCATGATAAGCTGTCAATGGTGGATAATCTAATCCCCAATATGATAAATTGTTCATTGTAGAATTTTGATACCTATTGTCCAATAAAAAAAACATTTAGCAAATAAATATAGCAATAGAAATCTGTTTTAATTACCATTCATTTGGTTCCATATTCACCGTAATTTCCATCCAGTGACGTTGAGCTTCAAAATCACCAAACATTGGGCCTTTTTTCTGCCCTAAAATTAAAAACATCAAAAAACATTAAATAAACGACTTCAACATAAATTACGAGAAATTATCGTAATTTATTTACCAGAATAAGGGTGTCGAGATACCATCCAACGTAAGCCAATCGCCGATGATAACAGTCCAATTAAGAGCAAACAATGCATCTCGTATCTAATATGAAAAAATTGAAAATGAAAGAAACTCAACTTGTCCATACTTCAACATACACTGAAACTTCAATGATTACCTACAGTCTAGCATTTTAAAGTTAACATACAATATCATTCAAATGGCCAATGCATCTCAAAGAACTTTTCGATTTTTTCTACTCATTTATGCTTTTTTTTGTAAATAGTTACAAATAACAAGTTGCCAGTGGCCGAACACGTTTCAAGCAAAGTGTTATTCTTTCTCTGTACCAAAAAACATCCAGAAATAGTGTACGAAAAACATTATTCCAATTTGTATTTTTCATTCAATTTTTTTCACTATATACAGTTTAAAAATATAGCATTCAATTTCTTAGACAAACGTACACAAACGAAAAATAGAATAGTCACACTTAATTTTCACAAAATATAATTATCATTTAGTTGATCTGACAAAATAGCGATTGAGATAGGAAAAAAATAACTTCAAATGAATATAAACACAGAAGGAAGGTAAATATCTGACGAAAGATCTTGAATATCTGATTGTAACAAGGAAAAAAGCATGAAATAGAAAAAGAACTAAGAGTACGAGTTGTGTTTATAAAAAAACGTGGGTATTATCAGAATTACTACAAACTAACTCCTCACAAGAAAAGGCAGAGAAAAACTAAAACTCTGTTTTCTCGTTTCTCTTCCACTAGAAACAAAAACACCAATGGATAGAAAGAAACGAACAGCTAAAAATTGACATTAAAATCAAATATTCTAATCTTCTTCTTCACTTTCGGTGAGATCAACTTGGTGTTGTTCGTCCTCATCCTCTTCATCCCCATCCTCATCAACATCATTCGCTGAAAAAAAATAATGAATCATTTAACTCAAAGCAAATGATAATGTTAAGATAAGAATCAACATTTCTCAGTTTTAAATAATTTGAATGAAGGAAGATTGAGAGACATTTTCACTTTTCGGCAAGCATATGGTACAAATAATCTGGATAAAA
Organism: Didymodactylos carnosus; assembly: GCA_905250885.1. Taxonomy (NCBI): domain Eukaryota; kingdom Metazoa; phylum Rotifera; class Eurotatoria; order Philodinida; family Philodinidae; genus Didymodactylos; species Didymodactylos carnosus. Next base: position 23,019 of record CAJNOQ010000456.1, on the reverse strand, counting down.
ACTATAGTTGAAACTTCCATTTATTTGGTTCTGATTATCCTTCTTCTTACCATTCTACTTCTGTGGGTTCCACTGACTATTCTCCGATCTCACTATTTTGTTAAAACAGAAAACTTACTGTCATCATCGTCTTGTTGTTGTTGATGTTCATTATTATCATCATTCTCTTCCTCATCATTGGATCCATTTTCGTCAGCATCATCCTCATTTCCCCTTGACATATTCATATCTGCAATAAAAAAGCAAAAGAGTTATTAATTGCTGACTTAGTTTCCTGACTGCACTACGAACCTGGTGTTGATATTTCTTCACCATGTATTGTACGATGTTTTAATTGTCCAAGAAAGAATACACCGGGTGGACATTCATTTTTATCCGCCATTGTTTTAACACGACATAAAAATAATTCTAATGAACGTTTAACAGCTGGTATCGATTTAATACATGTCAAAAATTTTAAATCTTTTTTCGTCATACCACATAATTGTTGTATTAAACGTGTACCTTGTTGTAATTCGGTTAGTAATTTTTTAATAACATCAAATTTGTTTTTAAATACGGTATCAAATGTTGGCATTGCTCTCATACGAAATACATCAATAAATTTTTTACTAAATCTCAATATTGCTGTTATCATTGTTGGTTTTTGATCAAAATCATGTATCTGAATAAATTTGACGAGTTTTTTAAATAATCCTATTAATTCTTGCCATTTTTCACATGTATTATCAATTGTTGGATCCTTATCTTGTGTAATCATTCGTAATGATTGCGCTTTAGCAATGTGATGTTTAAATATGCAACGATAATAGATAACAAACGTTTTATCCGTCCACGTTGACCAATTTCCATCTTCATCGTGGTTGTTACTAATGGTGGTGTTATTTGGTGAATCAAGTTGTTTTTTAGAATAATCACATAGTTCATCAAGAACGGACAATAGATCATTTCCACAATGGGTAAAATAAAGATTTAATAATATTTCCATTGATTTATTTGTTTTTGTTGTCAATGTTAACGATGACGTTGATGAATCACTTACATCAGACGCTAATTTTGAACTTTGTAATAGCACTCGACATTGTTTAGAAAATATATTGGCTAATGAATCCTAAATTAGAAAAACGGAAATATCAGAAGTCGGTCAGAAATAAAGATCTCTGAAGTAAAATGAACGGTTTTTGTAGTCGGGATGTTTAATTGATTGTTAACAGTGGATGTACTACGGTAAAGATTTCTAGAAATACTTCTCATTCGGTTATTTGAAATTCAACTAGTCCTTTTAGGATAAATGTACAACGTTTTTCAAACTATTCTGACATATTTCGATAAAACTTAAAACTAATTTACTCTAAAAATTTATTATTAACCTTTACTTCATACAGAAGAACTTGCGATGCACTCTCGGAAGGCATAACATATTGAAATAGTAAGAGATCACAAAGGAATCCAAAATATCATGTATGCATCATAAAGGTGTCATATAAGGATTGTAATAGAGTCATAATGTTATTAAAAAAGGTATAGAACTCTGCTGTTTCCACTTTGATAATGCCACTCTGAACACGAATAAAATTTAAGCAGCTTTTTTCAGAAATAAGTAAATTGTGCAGCTTTTGTTTCAACTCCGCAGAATTATATGACGAATATTTTTTATTCACACATACCTGATAAACTTCATCATCTGAATCATTAAACAACTGAATAATTTGTTCTAAACATTGGCATAATCGAACTTTGTCATTAAAGGCCAGAATATTTTCAAATGCTATTAATGATTTGAATGCTGTTGTATGATTTTTCTTTTCATTTGACATTGTTTCTGGTTTACTGTTGTTGTTACCACCAGTACATTTATTGATTATCAACATTAGAGTTGAAAGACAATTAGTTTGTTTTGGTCCTGCTGCTGTGGTCATTGCTTGTGTCTGGATTTGTTGATAATCTTTTTGTTTTTCCCAAATTGAACGTTTTACTTTAAATATAATTAATAATTGATAAAGGCAGTTTACAGCATATCGAAATGATGTTATTGCTATATCACGACTGGAATCATCATCAACTAAAAATGAACGATCTTGTGTATCAATATTAGCATCATCAATGTTATCGGGCGGTTGAAGAAAGAGTTGTATGGCTTTCATTGTACGAAGGATATACTGTAAAATTACACGATATTGACCAAAATCTAATATAAATTGTTCATCGATACTTTCATCATCATCATCATCTTCATTCTCATCATCATGACCACGTTTTTCTGTTGCTGCGGCCAAAGTAAGCTGAGTTGGAATTGCTGGTGCTTGAGTTGTACTTATTCGCTTGGTAGGCTTTGTATTGGAAGTTGATGTTGAGGTGTTCGATTGTGTAAGAAAACGATAAATTTCCGCAGTTAGTGTTTGTATGCAACGTAAGTAGATTAGTCGTTCTTTGCTTTTACTTTTCAATAATGGTTCAAGATATTCCATTATAACACGAAATGTTGACTGTTTCAATTGACGAATATCATACAAATAAATATCGATTGGTGGAATGGCTTTTGGTTTGATTTCTAAAGGAAAATAACAGATGAGAATATAACCATATATTCAACAACGGTTTACTTTAAACATACTCGGAACTGATGTACGTTTTGGTGTAGTTCCTGGTGAACGATGTGTAGCTGCTGCGGTGAGTGTTGTTCCGCTGAGATTTGATGGACTTCGTATAAAATTTTCTTCATCATCATCCCGTATCGGCGATTGAGCTTTTCTTCTACAAGAAATTAGAAGAGAGATAAATGCAACTGACTTATCTGTGAAGATCTGACGTGCGCTTGCGTTTATTGACGGAGTAAAGACAAAGTGTAATTCTCCTATACTTGTCTTGGATGCGTAATCGAGTATAAAGAGATGGACAATGAAATTTTTTGTGTAAATAAGTATCTATCTTATGCTGCTACAGACAGATAGAATACTAGCCGCCGTATATAATGCAGGCTTCGTAGAAATTCATATGCTCGCTGAGCTATAGTATGCAACACGGTGACAGGTCACCGATGTTTCTATCTCAGAATAGATGCAATACACACAAAGCTATATATTCGAACTAAATAAATATGCACACTTTTAAAATATTCTAAAAGTATCAAGCAACTTACTTTATTCCTTTTTTATTTGTCGTTGTTCCTATTTTCGTTTTGACTCGTTTTTTAGTTGTTGTAGGTTTTTTTGCTGCAATTGTTTTTTTTTTAATATTTATCGCGCGAAGAACATCCTTACTATTGTTATTTGAGCAAACTGGTCGATATAAACCATATGCATATTGATAAAATTTCACACAAGTTGCAAAATATTCTTCGATATCAGTTAATTGTGCTAAACGTTTTGTAATCAAATAATTATCATCATTATTAATCTGCTCATGAGAACATAATAAATTGAATATTTCACGAAATAAATAACTAGAAATACAGAAAGATGAACAGTATTTCAGTTATACAGCAGAGACATGTATTCTGTAATTTTACCTCGAATAATAGTATATATCACATAATATACGTAAAGTTTCTTGAGGCATTATTTTTAAACCATTTTCATATTGTCGTCGATATATTGGATCATCAAGACTGTTTTCGTTTAAAAAAACTGATTCATCATTGTTACCATCATTTGTTCGTAAAATATCAGGCTAAATTTGTAAAGCAATAATTCGATCTATCCATTAAGAACTAAAGAAGTATACGTACTAATCTTAAACTACATTGTAATATGGCATCTACACGCACTTCAGCTGGAATCGTTGTTGTTGTTATTGCCGATGAACATATAACAATAAGATTGAGTAGTGGAGCTAATAGTACCGGAGATGAACATGGATCATTCAATGAACGATATTGATGATATTTAACGACCAAATGGGTCATATCAATTATTGTTGGATTATCAGTATCTTTTCTAAAACAATATTGAATACAAGTTGGATGAGGAAAATTAGTTCGATCATCACTATCATTTGTCTCGGATACAAAAGCGTGTGAAAATGTATCAGCAGCTGAATTGGCAAACCATTCGAATAATTTTGAATCAATTGGAGCATCAAAAGTGCCAGTTGAAACTAAAACAAATAAAGTGATCTACAGTAGTAGATAATTTAATAAAATGGGTACGTACATTGTTGTGTTTGTGTTAAATGTTTATTTTTCAATGTTAAAATCATTGCGGCTAATTCATCATAAAATAAGGCGAGTGTGTGTGGACATTGTTGACCTGAATTTTGAACTAAGGCCAACAAATCTCGTATTTCTGTTTCAGAATTCATACACGCTGTTGTTCTTGTTGCATTTGTGGAAGTAAATGATGTAGAATATTTAGCCAATAATGATCGACACAATTCAACAGCACCAAAAACACCTTTTTCTTTTTCTTTATGAGGTTGAATAAGACATTTTGTCACAAATATATTAAACTGATCATGTAAACTTGATTGATGCATTGACGCCAATATTGCAAATACTAAACATAAATGTTCACCCTAAAAATACAAAATAAGAACATTGCCTGATGCTGAATGTTATTCAGACAAAGCGGTAACGCACGTTGTACAAGGAACTAGTTAATTGGAGTACTTAGTAAATACGTCAAGAAGTCGTTGTTACAAAGAACGAATGTCAATGCAAGTACAAATCGTTATCACACAAAACTAAAATACTGATATTCTAATAAGATTTTTGTTCTTTGAAGACTTTTGTATCTATGATAATCAATTACAATCTAAAATCTACGTAATATATCTTACAAGCATGTGAAAGTAATTTCGAAGTTCTTCTATAAAAATTCACTGCTTACTTGAAATATGTCAATATATTCCAAGAAATTTCTTAAAAATGATTCACAATTGTTCATTTTTGGTTGATATCGATAGCAAAATTTTTTCAATAATTTTAATAAATATAAACGTTGCAAATATCGATTTTGAAATATAATTATCTGACGTATAATAATATCAACTATATTTTCATAAAATTCTTGAGATGTACTCGTACTAAACAATAATTCATACAGCATTATACCAAATTGTAAACCAATTTGTAAATGAATTAAATTTCCCGATGATAATGTTGTATTTGTTGTTGTTATTGTTGCAAAATTACCAAATGATAAATGTTGAAATAGAGCATTGGCAAATTTTAATAAAAAATGTGAATATTTATTAACAAAGGAAATATTATTGATCAAATGTTGATGAATTTGTTTTATTTTAAATATATCTTCACCTAATTTAGTTGCAAATGTTTTCAAATGTGAATAATAATGCCGATCAACAAGTAAAAGACAAATAAATAAATCAAATAAAAAATGTGAATCAATAAGTAAACCATTATCAAATTTATGTTCTTGACACGCTTTATAGACACCTAATGATGAATTGAAATAATATTCAAAACGATCAAAGAAAATTTGAATTGATTCAAATTTATCCATTGATCCACCCGCTGTAGATGAGACTGCTGCTATCATTGAATCCAATCTAGAATTAAAAAAAAAAGACTAAGAAAGTGTTTAATTGCTTTATTAGAATTTTAAATCTACTTAACGGTAAACCGTTTATCTCATGTGTACTGTCCAGCTTATACTTACGTTAGTAATCGTCTCTCATTAAACTCAATCAGCTAGTTCACTTATACGAAAGAACTAATAGTGCAAAGAGATATCTCTATGTATGATAGTTACCTTAATGAAACAGTTGCTGTTTGTCGAAAATGATGTAATGATTCGCCAATTGTATCTTTTTTAGATGTTTCAAGCATATAACATAACATTTCTGTTTTAATTTCAATTGAACACATTGGTAATAATGGTATAATTTTTGATCGAATCTCACCATCCATTTTTAAATTGGGTTTCATTTGTGTTAATGTTTTTAAAACTTGTTTTGTTATATCGGATGTTGTTGGATCAATCAATTTTATTAATTCTTCAAGAATAGTATCTTGATATTTATCATCAAAAAACAGTTCATTAATTATTTCAACCATATAAGATATTGTCTCTTTATTCATCACCTGTAATATATCAAAATAATGTTTTAACATTTCTTTACCATCCGTTGATTTACTAATTGGTAAATAATGAAATGTTTGCAGAATTAAACGTGTCATTGATACGGGCGGTAGATTACCAACGGTGAGTTTATCACTGTTGATATATTCAACTAATTTATCAAGTAAATATATTCCTAGCCATGATTGAATATCATCAACACACATTAATAATCGTAAAAGACTATCTTGATTTGCACCACGAATTGTATCACAACCATCGGCGGTAATAGTTGGCATTAAACTTGAACGAAATATTTGTTCATTATTTAAAAATGATTCTATTTCAGCTAGGAACGTTTTTTTTGGAAGATGGATGGATGGTAAAATTGTTGATCCTGCACTTAATGCTGTACTGGCAGTCGTAGTAGCTCGTGATACAGGTAGCGGTGAAGTAGTAGCAGATATCTCAGAGGAAAACTTCACACGTGTTCGATGAGACATTCTTTTAATAAATATTGCTTGATCAACTGTCAATACAAAATTAATGTAATCGTTGTTGTTCATATTTTCTTCATCATTCAATACCATGTCGATGCCACATTCTTTTAATAAATCACAAAAATATTGACTACCACCTCCACCACGTCGTTTTAGTGATGATGGTATTGTAGCATGAGCATTTGATTGTAATCTTGTTTGTTGTTGAGACCATTGAGAAGCAGCTTGTTGTTGTGATCGCTCATGAGATCGCAAGGTACCGATTCCACGATACATGTTTTCTAATCAAAATCTTAAAGAAAAAGAAAAAATTCATTAATAAAAACCGATAGATCATAGTTTTGATCACTCAACAGACTATTTATATATTGAGTCGGTCGATTATTCGGAAAATTTGATAAATTCCAAAAATAATTGTTGGAAAACAATATAGGAAAACAGACGAAGGCGAAAAAAGCTTGAGTAGTTAGTATTTAGAGTTTTATGAAAGAAGGAAATTTTCTTATAACTCATTCTCTACAAGGAAGACAAGACTATTCTCGTCTTCTCAGTCGGCACGTTGCCGTGGAAACAAAGGCTTTACGCACGTGCTCCTGCGGTTTATTTTTACACACTCGCAGCTTCTGACGCGTTATTATTCAAAACTCGCTAAACGCGTAAAATTTTTCGTAAACAGAGTTTCCTGCGCTTTTCTGGAATGACTACGACCGACTGACTGGGTTGTTAGATGTAACTTTGTACGAGAGATCCGTTTGAATCTTTATATCATCCACGTATACTTCTCGTGTGCTATAGTGAAGACTTCTGAGATGGTGTCATTCAGTTCAGACAAACAATTCCTCTCGATTACATGATCGAATAATTCATTTAGATTTTAGCCAACTCGGATTAGTATCATAAACTCATAGAACACTGGAAAAACGACTATGAGAAACTTTGTATGACAAACTATCTGACTGTTCGTCACATATTTCTCATTTTTCAAATCTTAACAAATAAAACTAACCGCTTTTTTTCTTTTTCTCATTATCTATCGTTTCAATCGCTACGTCGCCTATAGTCCGCTATGTCCAACAAGCCAAAAAGTTTCTTCATCATAACACAGAAGAAGAACACGTCAACAGTATAAAGATTCAAACGGATCTATCGCGTGTGTTGGAGTTTTAGCCGAGAACATTGAAAATTACTGTTGACAATAATTATAATCATTTAAATTGAGCTCGTCGATTGAGGAAAAAAAGAGATGTCACTGTTATGTCATAATTCATAAAAAGAACATGTGAAAAAATCGCCTTTCTGTCTGAATCCTTCGTACAGTTATTGTTTATTCTTTGAGAGTTTCTTGCGTCCAATTTTTTATTATTACTCACGCGAAGGAAGATGAATGATATTTTTGACAACAGCTTGGCAGAAAATACGTTATTTTATGAAAGTAAAGTATTAAAAGAACGTATTTTTCTACTTAGGAACAGTAGTGGTCGGAACAAACAAACTTTAGTCGTTTGTATGCGGCTTCTTTATTCTTCACAAATCTCTAAGAAACAGACTAGTACGTAATATTTTGATAGTAGCCTAAATAACGGTGAAAATTTGTAGAAAATTTGTATAAATTCGATATTTTCGAAGAAAACGATGTCTAAGTTGTAACAAATGAAAATATCTCTACCAGTATCTGATATTTTCTATTATTGTCTGAGAATGTATCAAAATAAGTTTTGCTTTTAACCATTCTATTTAAATAAAAATGGTTAAAACCCAAAATTATTTTGATAGATCCTCAGACAAGAATAGGAAATATCAGATACTGGTAGAGATATTTTAAATCTTATAAATAATTTTTTGTTTGATAAAGAGTTGAAAGACGAGTTTAGTGGGTTTAGACAGTTGAAAGAAGAGTCGATTACAGTATTTGAAATTGATTTTCCGTATTTGATATTTTAAGATATTCGTAGGCAAGGCTAAAAATGGACTCTAAGAAATCTTCTTTAGAATCTTTAAAAGATTTACGAATTTCAAATGTTTCAATAAAAACAAATATCTGCGTGTTACCATCCAATAGTTACACTTTAATAGAACTAACATACCATAAAATATAGCAATATGAACTAAGTCAAAATCCATGGGATGTACTAGATTGTTTAATCTTTTCTTACTCGTTGTTTTTTTGCTGTAAGTAACTAGAGCCTAATTCTGATCGGTGCCCTTAATATCAACCATAAATCTAATACGATAGCGACACGGATAAGTTGAAACAATTATTTGTTGCGCTAATTTTTAAATGGAATATTTTTTATTATATTTGTTGAATTAGAATGTGAATTAAAAATCGTTGTATAAAAAAAAAAAAAAAACGAACAACAAAAACACGCTCGTATGTATAATGGAAACTTTCGAGAAATACATTTGTTTGTGTAAAACCATAAAAAATTGACTTTTATACACATGGTGAAAATACACAAAAAAAAACAAATAAGAACAAAGTGTCAAACTTATGATATGAATTTTATTCTAATGACAAGAGTTCACACAAAAATATAATACACCGTCAACAATATCATATTACGATAGAAACCAGTCGAGAAATTATCATTAATAAATGTGAAGTAAACAGTAGATTGACCATAGGAAAGAAGTATAAAAGACATCCATAATTATGAAACGTTTCAATTTAAGATTTATTTCAACTTTATTTTAAACAATAAAACATTCGTCTATTGATGATGAGGGCCGGTGACGCGAGTTTCTTCTTAACATAAGAAATAAGAAGTAGCAATTCAGTAGAACCAAAAGAAAATGAGAGGAAAACAATGACGTTATAAACGAACTCGTACTTTTCAGCTCGTTTTAAACGATACATTAATAAATTCTGGAAATTTCTCAGCTGGAACGATAATCCCAAATATTATTAGAAAAATGAATTTATAACGACAAAGCAGCGATTTAGGATAATATACGATCGAAGTAGAATCTTTCGACGTAAATGTTATTCAATCAATTAGAGCATCAAATTAAAACGGCAAAAATATTCCCGGAATCAAAATACAACTTTTCTGAGTTTCATCGTCAAATGATGGATTAGTTGCGAGCGCAACTAGATGTTTTCAGCAGTGATCTTGCAATATCTGACTCACTACAGATGTAAAAAAAGAGTTGACTACTATGTTAAAACTTTTCTTAATCGCCGCTGTTTTCTTTTTGAGCACATATCAATCGAAAATAAAATACATCTAAGAAAAATGTAGACGTCGTAAAGTAGATAATATCAATCTATGTACGCAAGAAAAAAACTATTCAAAATAGAAAAAGATTAAACAATTGTGTTCACTCGACAATGCAAATATTCTATCCGAAATGAAATGATGTAATGATAGTACAAATAATGGGTAAGAGAACAAAGAAACAGGAAAATATCCTTTTCGATAATTAACACTAAAACTACGTTGATTTGGTAGTAATTTAATGTGATATATGGCTGATGTTGAAGAGAACTCAAATATTGAATGACCAAATATTAATTTTGTGATGCTAAAAATGATGTTAATTGTCGATGTGATCGTTGTTTGTTGTTTAGATTGACAAGACAAAACAATGAAGATGAAATAGTAGATCGAAATAGAATTCGTTTACTGAAATTCAATAATCTGTTGTGACTAGATTGATCATGACTAGGATTTTCTATTATGACATTTATTTTGATGATTCGTTGAACAGCTGTAAAAAGATTTCATTCGTTAGCAAACTAAAACTATAAATAAAAGGAAAATCATGTCTTTCGTAAGCACAAAAGTTTCGAAAAACTGCTCTCTTTTTGATTGACATTATTCAAAGATAAAAACAACTCGAAAGTAAATCAGAACGATAAAAATCATTCTGTATTTAAAAATCTTTTACTTACTCGAAATACGCGTATGTCTATTTCTTTTGAGAAAAATGGTGACGGATAAGATGTAGAAGTAATTAATTTAGAGTCATCATCATCCATATGCTTTGAGCTGGTAACGATCCAATGAGTAGTAGAGTTGATACCGAAATTTGAGGGAGGACTGAGTTGAAAATGAATAGGTTGATGAAAATGGTACGCCTAATGAATGATGAAAATCATAAGAATTTGCACAAAATGATAAGAATTGCATTGCCAGCGATATTTATGAAGCATCAGATGCCAATATTTTACTTGAATAATAATAGTTACTTGTAGCGAATTATTGAGTTGTAAATTGAAACAGATTGTTTCGATAAAAATTATAGCGGAAAAGTAAAAGTTAAGAATGTAATTATTTCACAAAATAATAAATATTTACATGAATGTAAAGGAATGATTAGATACAATAACCTATTCAAATTATTTGAATATGGATGAAGAGTGATAATTGTAAACAGGCAATATTAAAACATAACTGTTGATTAAGTTCTATGTTAATCTTTTTTTTTTATAAGTATTAACACAAAAAGTTCTTTCTTCTTTTTCTCCATTTATAATGGTTTGATCAATAACAATATAATAATTAAAAATAGTTGAAAATTGATGAATAATATATAAAAGAATTTGTGCACGAATAAGAAGTAGAAAATAGAAATCAAAAAAGACAATGAGTTAATAAAAAATATTTTAATTGAATCAGTTTATCACTGTTATTCAACATTAATCGATTGTTGTTCTTATCAATGATGTTGATCCTAGAATGAAAAAAATAAACTTTGATAAACATCACTGGTCAGATTTGAAGTTGTGGCAAACAACGTACGAAAGCAAGTATAAATAATAGAAAAGAGAAAACAAGCAGACGAGAAAGCGAATGTCAGTGAGTAATTTGTCGATAGGTCAGAACATCATATTATTATTGTCAATTAAATTTAAGCTATTTGTATTTTACCTTTTCAATCTACATAAACGTTATTTTGTGTGATTAATTTGAAAGATACAAGCATAATTAAGGATAAAAATTTAGCATTGAAAAATGATTGATGATCAAATATATGATGGTGCTGATAGTATATACTCACAAGCATTAATTTGTGTTATACGATGATAAAAATATAGATACTATTCTACGATAAATAATTAAAAAATGATTCTGTCTTTGTGAATTTTCGAATAAAATGTACCCATATTTATTAGTCCTTGAAGTGCTTCTAAAAAGCATTGGCGTATACTCTGCAAAGAAAAACCTGACATATTGACAATTCTCACTGACCGAATGTTTTAGTAGTCTTTTTCTACTTTTTAACAGGATAATCACAACATTCATTAGCAGTGATTGTATTATTATTAATAATGTAATTTTGTTGATTATTATTATTATTTCTTTTAATTTTAGTTGTTAAGGATTTAGCATTTAATACAATCTGTTCTTCATTGTTACTTGTATTGTTTTTATTTCCATTTGAGTTATTATCGTTATTATCTTCATCTATTTTATACATTATTTGTTCATTGGCATAAACAGAATCGGATATCGATGATAAATGAGGTGACTGATATAAACGATGATGGTTTCCTGCTTTTTGTGTTGATAAACTATTATTATTATTAATGGTTTCATAATCATCATCATTATCTTCATCCATATTCAAGTATAATGGCTCTTGTAGAGACAATGTTACGCTTGGAATATCAAAAAATGGACGACGTGTAGATAATTGTTTTGTACGATATTCAACGGTATTATCGTTTAAATAATCAGACGAAACTGTTGGTTGACGTTTTAGTGACACGGAAATTTTATTTAACAACGATTTGTAAGGTTGATACAGATTAAGACTAGGTTGTCTAGTCTTATTCGTGACGGGTGATGATAACAATGAGAAACCTTTTTGTTTCGAACGAGATTGGGATTCCTAGAAATAAATAATCTTGAATAAAAAAGTCTTCTTTTCTAAAACGTTTCAAGGTTTAGGAATGACGCTAGAATAATAACCATCTGTTAAGAAAACATTTACTCGCAAACAATTTTAATGCTCGAATACTATATAAAAAATGTGTATGAAGTAGACGGGTACATTTCTCCTGCGAATATTTTTCTGTATATATTTATAGATAACTATCTTTCTCAAGTAAAAAAGTCAGTGGACTATAAAATATAATCTTAATTCTAAGCCATACTCCAAAGAGCAGAAAGAGAAGAGCGTGATATATAAAAGAATGATCATCATCATACTTGTTTATCAGATGTAGACCGATTTAATCGATGATGTTGTTCGATTGTTTGTTGTTTCGATAATAATGTTTGTCGATTTTGTTTTGAAAATCGATTATGTGTTGCTTCGTTAATATTTTCATCGCTCGTTGTTTTTCTCAATGATTTATTCAACGAATGATCGAATGATGAATTTTTATTCTGATTTTTTATTTCCTTTTCAATGATATCATTACACGATTGTGATTTTTGAATATTTGTTCGATTTCGATCAAATATAGCCAACGTTCTATTTCGAAACATTAACGAAAAATCATGTCGAACATTTGCTCGTACATGATCGGATGGATGAAAACATTGATAATAAACAAATTGAAATAAGACAGCAAACCAAAAACCCGTACAAACAAATGTTACCAATGAATATTTGAATAATAAATTTTTTTCTTGACTATGTACAGCGTAAATAACGGAAAATGCAATATTTTCAATATAATAAACGGTGTAAAATGCAATATATCGTTGTCGAGTGTTACCTTCGGTCAAATTCATATAGCAAAAGATGTAGATGTAGGAACAAACAATATTATAACATTTTTCAAATATCGCTTCTCGTGGTACATATTTATTTTGATCACTAATGCAAAAACCGGTTTTCTGAAAAAAACACACAATAAGGTTTTTATTTCGAAAATCTATCTCAATACTTACAAATCGTAATATCCAAAATAACATTCCCATCCAATGAGCACAAATAATTATCCAAAACCATGAACGCGATGATGCAGCAAACATAGCCAATGCTAAGACTCTTGGAGTGATTAAAAAAACATACCATACCCATTGTATGATGGTTGCCCACCATGTTACAGGGCTTGGAGCTGGTTTATCTTTTGGCCAATCGGCCGCTGAATGAGTTAACATCATATGACGCAGACAACGTGAATAGCCACTTAATCCATAAGCCAATGATCCTAATGATGAGAAAATTGATAAACTTTGCTTTAAGAATAATGCATCGTCTAAATGAAATAAACAAATAATTATATGAGAAAAGCACGATTAAAATAGCAAAAAGTTTAGTTTACATTTGCTCTACACATTGAAGGCGCCGAAGAAATTGTTGAAAAGACAAATGATTTCAAATCTAGAGTAGAAGTCAAATTCTTCCAGCCTGATCCCAATTTTATTTATATATAAGAAACCCTTTAGCTTGTAAAAATTTTTGCCGCTCTTGTTCTTCCATTGTAGTATACTGACGATAATCTTGCTGAAATAAAATTAAACTTCGATTTTTTATTCTCACTCGCACACAGTTATTCTAGTTAACTATTATATTTACTGGAATCAAGGTTGGACAATTCAAGACTCTTTCAAGACTCATTAAAAACAAGTCATTAAAAATTTTTGCTAAGTCAAGTCTGACTTGTCTTGTGAGACATTTTTGACTTGACTAGCTCTGGTTGGAATACTAATACGCTGTCTAAGAGATAAGTTCAACGATGATTTATATTTTATGAGGATGAGAAGAAACAGCAATTTGCCCTCTCTTATCACTTAAACTGTTCAGTAATTTAAAAAGAGGACTCAAAGAATTAAATTAAAACTTACATATCAACGATTTTGAATCTTTCAACATAATGTAAAGTTGCAGTATGACTTGTGAACCAGAATCCATAAATACATCGAAAACTCTTAATAATGCAATATCAGCATCGATCAATATTTGTTTCGTTAAATAATATCTCTGCCACTCTTTGTTCTTTCGATATCTATAACCTTTGTACGTGTAATATAAACCACGAATGTATCTAAGATAAAAAACAAAAAAGAATTGAGTATTCTACCTCTGTTCTGAACTTACTTTAAACAAAGATCTAGTTGTAACACAAGAATGATAATTCGTATAATCCATCGTAATGCGTTTGATGTTGCTGACGACGGTTGAGTGAGTATCTCATCGCTTGCATTTACTTTTTGTCTTTCTGACGGTGGTGTTTGAGAATATCTTGCTCGGTTGGCATACGTAACCGTTTCATCTAGAGTATTTTGTTTTATTTCTACGTCATCGGTTTGTGAGAATGATGCATAATGGTTCGATTCATGGGGTGAGGCTAGTGTCGTGGAAAATGTGGGTCGTCTTCTACTCAGAGTATCAATATCTCCACCACTGTTATCCTGACCATGTTGTTCGTTCTGTTTTACATCGGTCGATTCTGCCGAACTTGTTTCACATGAATCATCGTTGACTAAGGGTGATGTTTGTAATGATACTTTCGGACCGTCCAAATACCACACCAAGCTGAATAATGACAATGTTAAATTCGGAACAATAACACAAGCTAATGTTAAAATAAACAACCAATAACTTCCTTCGTCATAATAGGCGTGAGCCAAGATTATATCGGTCACCGTGTCGAAGAAAAATGCAAATACCTTTTTAAGAAACAAGAGAAAAAAAACGAATCGCAATTTTTCGAAACCTATAAGGATTTATTTACTCACCCCCCAAGCGTATATAAACACTTCAAAAACGTTGATGGTCATTGTATCAGGAATAAAATCCAGTTTTGTTGTTGTGGGATTTAAAGGCGACAGAAGAAGCGGACCGCCTTGCATTGAAAGCAAATCAGCATCGCGTTCAAATAGAACAGGAATTGGTGGTGGAGCAATATCGGCTAACGTTAGACGATGTGGTTGTTGTTGTAGCTGGTCAACTGATACTTGAAACTGTAATTCTTGTGATTCATTTTCAATAATTGAGGAAAGTTTATTTGGAGTTGAGGATGAGGTTGGTTCCTCAGTAGTAGGCGGTACAGGCTCCGGTGGATTAGTAGTACCTGTGGCAGCGATCACTTCTTTTCCAAGTAAACCAAGCGGATTTGCTCGAAATAATTCTTGATGTGTGAGATCTTTTATCGACTGTAGTAAACTGAAACCAGTTTGTGTATGAGAGGGCGATTGATGATCATCGGATGTAGAAGTTCCAACAGAAATCGTTTTTGATCGTAAACGTACGTCACTGCGTGATTGTGACGACGACCGAGATTGTGCATCCGATTGATGAAGAATCCTGCCATCCTCTTCACCATTAACCACATCACTCTCCGCTAAAGAAAAAGACGCATGAATACGGCAGAAAGTTGGAACAACGATCTTCTTTCTAAGCAAAAGAAGGCAAATCATTCGAAAACTTCTCTTGTTCTTCAAGAAAAACGATCCAATTTTCAAACATACTTGTTTCAGAACCAAGTTGACTCATGTTTTGTATGTCATCTTGATTTGTAAACGGTTCATAATGACTAGATGACATTCGATCGAAAAAATAAATAACGTTTACTAGCCGTTATTCAGAAATCATCAAAAACTGATGATGTTTGACAATTCAATGGGTAAAACTCCCGTCATGTTATGTCCATGATGGTTTCACAGATAAGATGGCTCATACAATTTAAAAATAGAAACATATTCTTCATTAATTTAATACACTGATTGTGTCAAAATTCACAAAAATATATATGAAAAACGATAGCTAAAAAATGACTCAGATCATCTAAAAAAGAGCAGCAAATCGGAATAACACAAACAAATCAGCTCAGTTATCCAAAATCTAAAAGGCATCAATTTTGTAGCTGAGAAAACAAAAAATCACTCAGTACAGAGCTTGTTCGTGTGCTATCAACTATTACTAGCACATAAGAAAACCAAACTGTATTTTCGCAGTAATAACAGTTATATATCGAAATAAGAGAGTAAAACGTTTTATCAGTCCAAAAATTAACATTTCAACAATAATGTTCTAATCGCAAATGCAAAGTTAACTGAATGATCCAGAGCAACAGAACATGTACTGAAATAGTAACAATTTTTTCTCATGGTACATTCAATAGTTATTAAAGAGAAATAAGAACAAATATTTCCTGTATAATATATACGACAGCAAAAAAAGGAATAATAAACTATAAAGCTTCTTGAGCTTCATGTTTCAGCAGTGTTTGTAAATCACTCAGTTTTTTTTTCAAAACATTTAAACACGATAACACAACTAAAAGAAATAAACCAGAAATTTTAAAATGAATATGATATTCTATTACATTTATCAACATACTTGTTTCGGGTTTAAGTGCCCCAATTGATTCAACATTGAAATAGTATTTATTTGGAGCTTTATTTGGATCAAATATACCCTGATGCTGATCCTCTGGTAGTTCGGAATGCTCTGAATGAGGCCATTCTTCTGGCACTGGATAAACAGTATGCCGTAAAATATTATCAGGATCATATTCAAATGATACACCACATGTCGGTATCCATTTGGCATGCTCTTTACCAAATCCTTTTCGTGCATATGCTTTCAATTTTAATTCTTGGCCTTTACGTAATTTAACAATTAAAATATCTATAAATAGAGAATAAGGAATAAAGGAATATTATTTATACCGCCATAATAATTTAACTATTCCAGTTGTAAACATACGTTCGACATATAAATCTTGTGTTTCATCATCATTTTTTGAGCGTGATGTTACCGGCACTAAGCGTGGATCAGTTGAAATCAAATCGGCTGTTGTTACCTGAAAAAAAAGAATAAATAATGTTTCATTTCTGTTTGACTAGATAGTTCTACATACCTGACGTGTTTGATCATCTTTATTTTTAACATCTAACGTTAATTCTACAGAACAACTCGGACAATATCCTTCACATGAACAATCTCGATGATATAACATTCTGTCAACTAATTCTTCGCTATACAATGGTATCATACCAATTCGATGTGCTAAAAATTCATCAAATAACACCGTTGTATTTGAATCTATCTGTACACTATCGATGGCTGAAAGTAAAATCAAACTACAAATAATAGAGTCTTTGAGTTAATGTAGCAAAACACTAACCTATTATCGGTGTTTCAGCTATCATACATCGTCGTATTCCATTCGCCACACTTAAATCGGTGTTTTCAATCACAAATTTAATATTGTCTGCTGTTACTTCACTCACATTGACAGTTGGAGTGTTAGCGTAGGGCATTTTAATCTAAAAGTACAAAGAAGAATTGTGTTAGAAAACTGTTAACAAAGTAAAAAAGATTTATTTGTTAAATGAAAATAAATCAGTAATAGAAACTCTTTGATCTTTGAAAAAGATAGCGGCAGTGACTCTATGGTGGTGAACAATCAATAGTTTCAGACCGTTATGTTGAATTACTTTCAGAACTTCGATTAGATTCTTGTTTTTCTAAGACAGCGTTCAATAAATCTTTTCAACAAATATCATATAATAGCATGACTTGCACATGTTCGACAAACACTAACATTGTTGAAATAATTCACCTTAATTTCCGATATTTCTTTCTGCTCTTATCATGACCAGCTTTGAACTCAATAATAATAGATAGGAAACTTATTAGAATCGTACTCTTTGCTAATAATTGCATTTGAAATGAATAAAAGTACATATAAACTCTCTTCAGCACATTCATAAATACTCTGAAGTAAGAATGATTTCTATATGAGTACCTCAATGACTCATTTTCATTCAGTGTTGCCAAAGATGAAACAGAATTATTCTTTCGCTTGCAGTCTATCACATACAAAGCGTGATTGAAAGTCTATGGCCTAGGCCTGTGATAGTTCATGTTCTTTCAACGAGAACGGTTCAGTATTTCACGTTCCTAGAAACGAGGAACTGTTCGGTATACCGAACCTTTATTGCTCATGATTTACTGTCCCTCTGTCAGTGTGACGACATATCCCGATCGAGAATCTGTTTTACAGCAAAAAAATTTCTACATCGTAATCGGGATATAGCTGATATCTCGTTTAGGATATAAATGTCCCCTTACTGTCTATTTATCTCCTTTAACATGCTAGTGAATTATCGATCAGGACTATATTACTTAATAAGTTATCTTTCGTAACGGTACGAGAGCGTTAATTGTCTTTTGTGTTGATCATTATCAGGAATTACTTTTTGCATGAGATTATAGAAAAGTCTTTCACAATAGATTCATGTGAGAAAAAAAGCGAAAAGAGGGGTACTCCAGAGTTCTTCTTCAACTAGAGGACCGAGTTTTTTGCCATAGGGAAAAGTTTTCTTCAGGTAGGTGTGGCCGCATTAAGATTGGTATCTTTGACAAACTCCAGTTTGAACACAGGATTCTTGAGACTTTTGAGCAATAATACCAGAAATATGAGGAATCTTTAAAAAGCGGTAGAATTATAGTTTATTTTATTGTACATACTTCCTTTAAGTTGGATTTTTAACTGTCCTTGTAATACAGAGAGTTCAATAGACAAATCTTGAATCAGTATAGACAAATCATTTGGAACAACAAACTAGAAGCTAAAAACTTCTCCATCATGCAACCGCTAACTTAAGCAGATGAAAAATTCTGACAAGAAACTACATAATTTAAGAACGAAACTGGTATTATGCAGCTAAAACAGGATAACCATTGATATATATTCTTTTCAAGGATCTCTCTCTCACTAACATGTTAAAGATAGCGTTTTCGATTACGTGGAGAAATTCTCCCTTCTTCAAAATTTTTTGGAGTTGCTCAATAAAACTTCCCCCCTTTATCAAAGTTATATCGAAAACGCTGGTTCCTATTCACAGGAACTGGTGAACCACTCCTCGTTTCTAGGAACGTGAACTGCCGAACCGTCCGTAGTTCAGTAAACGCGAACTGAAAATTACTTTGCGTTATTGAGAAACTGCAATTCAAGAAACTACGAACTGTCACAGATCTAGTATCGAATAGGTTTTATTATTCAACTTTCGCTATCTGCCAATAGTACCGTTTTGTTTTGTGAAAACAAAACTTTGATGAAAGCGTCTTCCGTGTGTAGCAACCACCATCACTCCATAAAACTGAGAGAGTAATATGGGAATGATTAAATCACTAGTGTTTCTAATAAGGTGTGTAGTACCGTAACGAAATTAAGGAGGGAAGAGGGATGCCCACCCCCCTATATGTGCCCTCAACTTATGTCAGTTTGAAGAGGACACCTGATTACATATATTATTAATTAGTTAAGTTTAAATTTTAATTAAAATTTAAGGTCCTAGTTCTCATTTTAAAAAACTTGTAGCTGAGTCAAAAATAATCCTAGAAAAGTCATTCATGCATTGCTTGATAGCCAATGATCTGTTGTTATGGTTTGATGAAAAAAGTTTTAAGACAATAATTTATAATTAATCAATGTTAATGAATACAAATTAATATCACTCTGGTGCCTTACACTTTTATTTGCAAATTAATAGTTTATTGGAAATGGTAAAGTAATACGTCATTCGAGAGAGATTTCCAAGCGCTACAAATCTGTATTTGACCCCTATATTTGGCTTTTCAAAATGTTACCGATAAGCAGTGATTTATACTCGGTTTTAGCTAAATGGGGTTTCTACTATGGATTTCTGTATAGAGCTGCCATGGGTGTTTTTTGAATAACTCGAGAGCGAGAAGAAATAGAGAGTTCGGATTTTCAGCATTCTGTAGAGAAGGCTTTATTCTATCTTCACATATATTTTTTGTGCACGAAAAATCTTAGTTTTTCAGGTGGTGTACCTGACTTTTTCTTTTCTAATGATAAAACCTTTAAAAAATTATTGATTATAAAATTTCAAAGTTAAAAATGTTTTAATTTTCATTTAACTTCTGTTCAAAATTTTTTCTTGAAATTCCATTCCGCTTATTCCATGCAGAATGACATCAACTACAACTTCGCCAGCGAAAATTCTTTGTTGTTGTTGGCAAGGTTTTCAAAAGTTACTTTTTATGGTTAAAAGTAGAAAAAAACACTCTTTTTACGATGTTTCACTTAAAAAACCTATGTTGTTCGAAACTTAATTAATTAATAACTCTGTGAATAGTTACCAGTTCATCGAGAAAACTGAAGAATATATGTAATCAGGTGTCCTCTTCAAACTGGCAGAAGTTGAGGGCACATATAGGAGGGGTAGAACCCCCTTAAATATACACATTGTATTAGTTAGTGTGAAAAAAAACAAAGTATATCACTGCATTCTGACTCTGAATCTCATTGTTAGGGATCTACCAAGCCTTGAGATCTTGCCGCAAAAACCACATATTCTCGGTATCAAAAACTCCCAGGCCCTACCATGCCTTTATCTCAGACGTAATCAGCTCTCTCTATTTAACCCAAAACTAGTGACAGAATTGCTCAATTTGAGCAAAACAATATCAGGCTTGGCGACAGATGTAGAAAAAACGCGACTTTCACCAAGCCTGGTATCGTTTTGCTCAAATTGACCAATTCCGTCACTAGTTTTGGGTTAAACAGCGAGAGCTGATTACGTCTGAGATAAAGGTACGGTAGGGCTTGGGAGTTTTTGATACGGAGAATATACGGCTTTTGTGGAAAGGTCTCACGGTTTGGTACATTCCTACTCAATTAGAAACACTGATGATCACTCTTACCATTATAAAAAGACTTGGAATTATTTAAAATACGTAGAAAAGTTTACATACTGAATCTCTGTTAGAATTTACAGAAGAAATACAGTAAAACGAGTACAAACATTCGGTTCGCTGCACAAATTAATCGGACTTATAGTATGCTAGAGTCAGACAAAATTCACAATAACTCAATGCAATGCAACTTTATAACCTGGAGTAGAAACTAAGAAAAAAATTGATTGGTTAAAAATGCACCATTTAGACTAAATACATTCTCCTCTTTTGCAATAATGAAACGGCACGTCTTCGCCCTAATGCTACTGACATCTAGCGCACGGTGATGATAGAATGGGATATAACACATGCGGTCAAAATGACTTGAGATTGGTGCACTGATAGGTTTGAAACCCTTTGAGTGATTTAAGTTAAGTAATGATTGAGAAAAAGATTTAGTTAAATAATTTGACGTGGACGAATTTTTCACTTAAGTTTTAGTTTCAGTTTTTTTAAGAAACTGGCCCCGAGGCCAGTTTCGAGAAGGAATCACAGAGTATTTTGAACTTGGCATTGCAGAAACTTCCAAAAGCTTTTCGCTATTAACTAAATGTTGTTTTGTACGACCAAGGGTTTTTCGCGACTGGGACTGAAATACTTGGTCTCATCCATTTTTAAAGAGTAAAAAACGGGAAGGGAAGTCGAACTTTGAGGTAAATACTCAACTTCTTCACAATGAGAGTAAATTTTCATTTTTTTCAAAAAACGGGAGTAAAGCATAGCACACATACGTATACGTTTACGACAATCAGACAAGATTCTTATCTCATTTTTCGTTGATTTTTCATCTTTTTTCAAAAAAGATTCTTCAATGGAATGACTATATCAACGATGTAATTATTACTTTGTTTTGTAGATATCTGTGCTATATATAATTTTCGTTATTAATCAAAAGTTTTTCAATACAAGATATCTTATTATTCTAACAGGATTCTTGTTAAGAGACGATTGAATCAGTACTTTAACGTATGCCTATGCTGTCATGTGTACAACCATGCTACATATATACGAAAAAACAAAATTGATAATGAACTATAGATGAATTTGTTGTACATAAGATTCTTCCAAGATACTTGAGATAATTTTTGTAAAATATTTGAACGCAAGATTCTCATCTGAAGTGATGAGAGACAAGAATCTTGCAAGAAATAGGATAAGAAAGTCGACTAGATGAGTCAGTGTTTTTTTCTATTTGTTGTTGTTAGAGATGTAAGTCGATCGAAAAATCAGCGGTGACTCGCTGAACGCTCAGCTTCCTCAGCGCCTTGCGGGTTATTCTTCAAAACTTTCTTGTCGCTAATTCCGTGGCGATGCTAAGTTTTCGTATTTCGCAGAAAAAATATTATTTTCCTAAGTTTTGCAAAGAAAATCAACTTCTCCAGAGATTCTCTAAGGGAAAACGGGCTTTTTCCTAAAGGAAAACCTCTTTTTACTTTACACCTCTAGTCGTTGTTCTTTTTCTAGGGTTGCTTTCCTTTGACGTTGTGTTAGAATCGCGAACGATTTACGACAAAAAGTGAAAAGAATGGGGACATCTTATTTGATTGGTTCGGTTGGCAGGTCAATTGATTTTCCTATTTCATCTACATTTTATAGTGTCGGCACCTCACTAACATCTGCCAGTTTTCCCTACTCAATCTTGTCGACGAGTCAGGAAAAAAATTACCGAATCGGGTCGATACCTAAGAAAAGAAAACATTTTTAGCGATTTTTGTGCACACAATGAAGATTGTCGATTTTAAACTCATGTTTTTCATTAAAATTATCAAAATAATCAAGCTAGAGTCATCAGCGGCGTAACCAGGATTTTTAGTCCAATGGGCAAACTTCTATTGTATCGAAAAAAAACGATGGGCAAAATGGGCAAGGTTTTTGTCGAT
>CAJNOQ010000455.1:0-50097 GCA_905250885.1 Didymodactylos carnosus | reverse complement strand
GCCTGTTTCTTAAAAAAACTTAAGTAGAAAATCTGACTTAAGTCAAACTTAAGTCCAAAAAAGTCTTTGTCTTTTTTGACTTAAGTAAGATTTTCTACTTAAGTTTTTTTAAGAAACAGGCCCCTGATCAATTACAAATTTAACAACAAACATCTTAGATGACTCATCTAAAACAAAATGTAACTAAACAGCGAACACCGACCGAAGGGAGATGTGAGCTTTCTTGGATTCAAAGTCATCAAAGGTCGTTCGCAGATATAAGCTGCTTAAGTCAAGGGACCGAGCGAATGCAAACGAGCGTTACCTTGTTATGTTATGTGTGTTGCTAACTAACATATAATAATGATAACATTAAAAGATGGTAAAAGGACGAGTCGGTCTTTACCGGTTTTTGAGCCAATCAAAAACTAGCCAATTATAAAAGATGTCACTGAAATTTCAAACAGAATAAAAGTTCTGGGGGCTTTATTTTATTTTACAAATTCGAAATTAAGAAAAAGAATACTGTGTGTAATTTTTCTACAAAAAATCTCATTTGTTTATAGTGCGGCTAATCAACATCAACAGCAGACCAGCTTTTGCCACTCTTAGAGTTGTATGCGATTCCTCCCCTGCTTCAGCTAAAATCCTGTTCATATCTATTTTATGAGAATCATCGCCTATTCGTTCAGCCAATCGAATCTTGTGGGAACTTAGGATATCTTATGCCATTAGTTTTGTTTTTTGATTTCTTCTTTCATCTTTAGATGAAATAATGAGTAAAAAAGAAGAACAATTACAAGAGCTAGAGGCTCTAACTTGTATTTATCCAGAAGAAATTGAAGGTGTAGTGAGAGCAAAAATTTTACTGGAACCTTTCCTCTAACATTTTTGGTTTTTGTCAGTTTAGTAATTTCTGAAGACCCATATCCAAAGTTCAAATTATATATCAAATCGACTCATGATACTAATGTTGATTCACAACACAAATGTAAATAATAAGAGAGATTATCCATTGTAATTACATTAAATTCTAAACGTTTTTAGCCGCGTTAACATTAGAAGTGAAATTTGATGAAACATATCCTGAACAACCACCTAAAATAACAATTATTGACTCAGAAAATGTTGACGATATAAATTTTATTGAGAATGAAATTAAAAAAATTGTATGTTCGTTTGTAACGTGCTAGTACTAGTATTTGTGATCATTCGTAGTTTCGTTTTTAGTGTGAAGAAAATTTATGCATGCCTATGATTTTTACATTGTCAAGTCACCTGTCAGAACAATTGAGTATTCAAGCTGAAAGTCATCATAAAAGATTTAAAGAACATGAAGAGCAAAAGCGTAAAGCTGAAGAAGAAGCAGAAAGAGTGAGTGTACTAGTTAGACACTTCCGTTTTTTTTTCATAATTTTTTCCCCTGTTAGTCACGGTTCGAAGGTACCTGCGTCAGTGTAGAATCGTTTATCAAATGGAAAGTTAAATTTGATGCTGAAATGGCTGAATTAAAAAATATCAAAATTGATGAAAGTGAACCAAAAAAGTTAACTGGTATGTGATTTTGTAAATTTCTCAATTTAATTGGTATGAACTCAAGTTTTATTTAAGGTCGTCAACTATTTGAAAAAGATCGTTCATTGTACGAGTCGGATATAAAATTTTTATCAGGAGATGGTAAGAATCTAAGTCTGAATGGTTTGATGGGTACTTTAAATTGTATGTTTTTTATTTTTAGGTGGCGAAGTGGTAGAAGTGGATGAATCATTATTTCAAGATATAATTGATCTGGATTTAGAAGATGACGCTTCCACAAATGCAAACGTTGGCGATTTATCCGACACTGAACAATAGTTTTATAGTTCAATTGATTCGTGAATTTGTTTTGTTTATTAAGCAACTTTTGCAATGTGATAAAGCCAGAGAAATTAAGTAAACCTTTTTCTTTAAAAAGTTTTCATCTAGACAAGTATGATAACACAACATACTGTCTTCACATTTTTAAAGTTGTGCGCTGTTTAAATATATTATAATGTTACATATTCAATGGTAAACTCATCTTATAGTTTTCACGTTGAATTGAAAAACACAAACATTTAATTTTACCGATAAATAGCCCCGATACAAAAGAATGCTGGCAAAAAATCGAAAGAAAAAATTGCGAGTAAAAAGGCGGGGGGGGGGGGAGGAATGAGGGCAGAACAAACATAGTGGTAGTTCAAGTTCGCTGCGTTTATGCCAAATGCAATTTCATTTTTTGTTTTGAGGCAAAAGTTCAAAATAAAAAGAAATTCCGAAGTCTTCTTGAATCTGTACTAATTACGGTTGAAATCGCTAGATGTACAATGTGAAATAAATTAACTTATATAAATTCATTAAAATCATGTCCTTAATTTTTACAACAAAATCAAGCACAGAACTAGAATACAAACTCAGGATCTTTTCTTGTATCAGTCCTTTCAGTATATTTAAGTATGAAAAGAGTTGCGATTATAATCCATATATTCTTCTAAACCGTCACGATTTAAACATTGATTCGAATTAATACGATATGTACCTTTAACTTTCGTTTCTTGTATAAAATAGTTTATAACAACTTTATGAACAACATCGGCTTCACATTTTTTCTCTTTAACACGTCCAATTTCTGCACAACATTTAATTGTTTTTCTAATGTTGGATGAACACTTTGACCCGTGACGTCAAAAATCACCAGGGCATAGCAAACACCTTGATACTCAGGACATATCTATTAAGAATAAATATGTTAAACATGTTTTCATTATTCATTGGTTTTTAGAACATTTTTCAATGAGTTAGTTAGTTTTTTATCAAACATAACCTCGTTGCGATATTTTAAAACACACGGTTAGTCAAAGTGTTTAGGATAAAAGATCATAGTAGCCCACGTACTATGAGAATGAAATGAATATTAACGTATTTGATGGTAAGTATCGGTTTTATTTTATAAAACAATCCTTGTCGGTTGTATCTATTTCAAAATGAGGTCGTCTAAGATTGAAAAGCTACGATTAAGGGAAATCCTTCTTCAGAAAATCGATTTACGGATCAAAAATCGATTTTGAATATTTGTTTACATGAGTGTCTGACATGTTTATTCCCAAAATCTATATCTCTTTTTACCTTCTATTCAGTTATTGTATGTTTTCAAAAGGATTTTCCCTATAAACTACGGCTGTTCAAATTCGACCAATTTGTTGTAATACTACGTAAATCCTTTTTTTTCAAATATTCATATTTGTAGAGGAAACGTCTCTTATTAAAATGAGACGTGGCACAGCTCTATTCAACACTGTGACAGAAAAGTTATAGGAACTTTTCTACGAGTTCTAAAAGGCATCAATAAATAGATATATTTAGTTAGCGATGTTGGCGCTACTATCATTCAGTGCGATGTGTTTTAGTCAGAAACGATTCGATATGGTCAAATTGACTTTTTCTATCCGAAAGATAAGACAAATATGAAAGAGTGAGGTGATCGATACTTTTTTTTGTTTCGCTTTCTGTATTGAAAAAAGTACATTTTGTTGACAAGTAAATAGACATTTTTTAAGACTTCAAACTTAAAGGCATGCTTGTAATATGATTCCTGGTATCAGTTATGAGAAAAACGTTCCGTACAAACAACCTTATTTTGACGATAACTCCTGAACAATTCGATTTATCGGGCTGACCTTTCTACCATAACTTATTGATTCAAGCTACAACTCTTGACAGTTTGGTACCAGTCGGTCGTTTATTGTAGAAATTTTTTCGCGTCTGAATTATCCCTTCAATTTGAGTTTGGATGCTTGTAGTGACTGTTATTCATTTACCAATTAATTTTTTGGTTGACTTTTGTTCCGCACTTATTATCGATCGATCCATTATTTTCTCTATCACCGAGTTCAAATACTTGTCTGAATTATTCAGTCTTTTTTTCGTCAAATTAGTTGAACAAAAGAAGAGTGCTTATTGTGTAGAGAGTAGAAATGAAAATAGTATTTTTGAAAGTAAAAGTGATCGGCGGATCTTCAACGATGTAATGAGATAAATTTCTCATTCCATAACATCAAAATCCCTCTAAGACATTACTAATGCGATTGTCTCTCCTGATAAAGTCTGTATTGATGAATCCTTTTTCTCACACATCGTTTGGTTTTTTCAAAAACAATAGACCATAACTGGTATACATAGATCATTAAACATATATGAGCAGGTAAATCAGATTTCTTAGCTGTTCCTCTCAAATAATTTCATCAAGTAAAGTGCATGTTTATAGACTCTTTCCTGTTTTTTTTACTCTATTGAGACGATACAAAGAATAGATTTCCTTTTGGGTTCTAATAGCTAAAAGCTTTTTTGAATGAATTAATAGAATCATGAATTGAAATAAATGCACGAATGATTATATACTCATGTATTTACTATTCTTTTTCTACTTTGAGTGAAAATTAGTTTTTCTATTCGAAGAACTATAACAATAAAACTCAAATTCTATACTTCTAATATTTTGTTCAAGTTTGCCAAGGCTAAGTCAGTTTGACTAGTAATTTCGTTTTATATCCAAATTTTTAGACGACTTATTAGATACCAGTACGAGTTAGTATAGTTTAGCAGAGTTAGATTTTGTTTTTTTTGTCTCAATAAACTATGTATAAATTTGGCCACAATATGATCCAAATATGATCACATACTCAAAGACATTTGTCTATTACTGTACTTTCTTTTTTGTTGTTCTATTCACAAGTAGAATCTATATATGTACTTGTCTTAGTTCTTCGTTAGACTGTTTAGTTGACTCTGCACCATAGACCTTGGTCTGCTCGCTTAGTCAAATTTATTGTAACTTTTCTTAATAATCAGGATTATGACTAAAAAAACAAAAAAAATATTTATTTATAAGTCCAAAAAATGCACTGACAGATGAATAATGCATTTTGTTGTTAACGAGTTTAATGGCATCGTCATCCAGCAAAGTACATTTTTCTTAAGAATAGGGCAGCATATTCTAGGAAACTTTTAAAATAGAATTTCATTTTTTCCATAATGGAAGTTGCGCTTTTTCTGAGTTTTTACTTACGACGGAACCGCACCAAGTGTTCCCGAGTTTTTTCGTTGAAACACACATAAGCATAGATTATCGCTGATGCTAATTTCGAATATCATAGTCAGAACGGCATATGGACCCTTGGAGACCCAGCTTTCTAGAAAACCAGTTTTTCAGAAATTCTAAAAAGTAACCAACCCTTTCTTAATGAAGCATAATTGTAGCCTGCAAATTTCTGATTAAAATGAGACATCTCTCAGCTCTGCACGACCTTTCGTTACAAAGTTATAGATCTTACAAGAAAAGTCCTAAATTAATTTCTTCTTATTTCTGTAGCTTGAAGTTGACAATGAACATTTACGGCTTTTCTTGTAAATTCTATAACTTTGCAAAGAAAGATCATGTACAGCTGGGAGATGCCTCATTTTAATCAGAAATTTGCGGGCTACAATTATACTTCATTAAGAAAGGTTTTGGTTACTTTTTAGAATTTCTGAAAAACTAGTTTTATAGAAATCCGGGTCTCCAAGGCACAGTTGGCATCCAGGTGGAAATTAGGTGAAAAATCGAAGTTGCTCCTAATTCAAATGCAAATAGTGGAAAATGTAGCCCTTTCAAAGGGCTACCGAATGGTATATAAATGTCTATTTTGAAAATGGTTCCTACGACGAGAAATCACGGTACACAAAACCGATTACGGATATCGTTGCTACATACGAAATAAACATTCTTTGCATCACATCAATTATGGTACGCGATTTCAAAGCAGATATTCAGAACCAGCACGTCTTCAGCTATCTATTGATAACAAAATATTTCTATTTTGGCACCGAATTCAATAAGCAAGGGCGACATGTTCTCCATCACGTCAGTCCATAGTAACAGTACTCCAGTATAGTCGGGTCGCCCTCGTTAGCCCCACGCGAAAATACCATTCAAACACATCAAAATGTTCCTCAAACGCTACTCTATGCATTCTAAAATCGCAAAATCTCGCATATTTTCCAAGGAGGTTTTATGGATTTTCCAAAATCCCAAGGGGTTTTCGCGTATTTCACATTTTTCTCTCTCACCAAAGCACTTTTTCGTACAAATAATACCATATTCGGAATCACCGTGAAAAACTACGTCGAATGATATATAGCTTTTTAATTTTTCTGCAAAAATATTTTCGGTCAAACTGAATTATACAGTTGAAAGCCTGTCCGCAGCAAATTTTGCTTAGGAAGTTGGATATTTATTTTAGCAATACTACGCAAGTGTATAAACACATTTTCTATAGGTTTTCGAATATGATCTCTCCAATAGTGAGGTTTTTGAAATGTAAAAATATTTTTTATGGGTTTTTCGGAGATCCGGTCTCTAGAAAACCCACAAGGAATTACTTCTAAGTTCTGAAAATCTCATCATTAGAAAGAGCATATTCGAAAACCAATAGAAAAACATGTTTATAGGCTTTCATACCAGTTCTACAGCGTATGTCCGCCTGCTCCATAGAAAAATGCCCACTGTGCAAGGGTTCGTATGCCGCTCTAACTATGATATTCAAAATCAGCATCAGTGGTAATATATGGTTATGTGTATTTCGACGAAAAAGCCCGGGAACTCTTGGGGTAGTTCCCTCGTTAGCTTTTTACTAGAATTATTTCCAAAACAGCTGTTTTTGTGTTATCGTTTATAACACAATTAAAGTCAGGTGTATTTAATAAATTTTTAAATAGCTGAACTACGCAAAGGTGTGTCGGTATCAAGTTCGTCTGCGTGTTTCTAGATATCCCTTTACTTTTGGGAGATAATTTATTCTCCTTTTGTTAAGAATGAAAAGATCTACTATATTTTCGTAATATCTTACTAGCGCTTACCTACCGCTACTGTTCCATCTATCTTTCTGCTAAGTTTAGTTTTATTTTCAAAATAAAAAAAAAGAAAGAAATTACATCAGTAGGTAACAAATATCCTAAACACTAAAAAAAAATGAAAGAGACGAGGAAAAGAGCAAACATTCATATAAATTTCTGAGAGAAAATAAGGAGTAATAACAGGAGATCATATATGTCTTTCGAAGGATAAGAGCGAAAAGGATGCAAAAAAAAATTGAAACGAGTCTTTTTTTCTCGAAATAAACTTGGATAAACATTAATTTTTTTCGGTTTTTTTCGACTGTGTGGATTTATCATTATTTTGACTTCTAAAACAAGAATTGTGATATGCATCTAGTTGAATAATGTAAATAGAACTTACTACTCTGGCTGTTTCAATGCCTCAATTGCTTTATCAATTTCGCTTTCATATTCGGTCAACCATTCCGGCCGTTCTTTTTGTCCTGAAAGTATAACAAACAATATGTATGAACAAGTCGAAATTATAAAATATTTATTTTCATTTATACCTATAGTTTTGAATACACCAGATGCTTTCATTCTTGCATAATCACGTTCTGGATCAAAATTTCTAGTTTATTAGAAAGAGAAAAGAGAAATACAATAATATAATTAATAAAAACTGAGAACATACTTGTAAAAGTCGGATATTGCTCTTTTATGTCTATCAGTTACAAGCAGTTTCCATCCAAAGCCCGAAGCTGCACATAGAAGTACACCAACAGCAGCAACTCTTGGGATTCTTGTACGTGTTAAATTTTTTAATTGTGGTCTTGGAACTGAACCACTACTACCACTCCCGGTAGTACTTGATGACACTTTATCTTTGACTGCTGCAGCAACATCTTTGACTCCCGAAGCAACAGCAGAAGCCATTTCGACCAAATTTCAATGATAAATTTATATATTCTAAAACAAAGAGAATGTACAAACTTTTTATAATCTGTTTTATCGAATCACAATTTCTTTAAATTTAACATTCGCCTTTTTAAACTACCGTATAGCAACTTTAACCACCAATGCGTTATTACTTTGATTATTCATTCGTCTATTATGCTCTTTTCAAATTGATTACGGACAATAAACAGCAAATAAACAAATGCATTACACACGCTGAATTAGCACCAATACAAAAAAATACAACGTACTTAAAGCATCAATTAATGATTATGAATTGACGAAAAAACACCGCCGACTAACCAAAAATTTTGTACAAATAGCCCAGAATTTTTCTTACATAAAAGAATATAGATGGAAAAGATTATGAAGTACATGATTGGAAAATATCGAACAATCTGACTGATTGAGAGAAAATGATGCCATAAAACGTTTCTACACCTTCACACAAAACAAAACAAAAATATAGGGAAAAAAATCACTCGGATAAAATGGTCAGATGCAACAACGATACGTAACTTTTATTAAAATATGGCTGAAATATTTCTGATCAATAAATTGTTTCTTCGCTTAGTAACATTGGTGAATATTTGAATAAATTTAGTTTCTTAGATACTTTAAAAATGAACATCAGTTGTCGATTAAAATGATGAAGGAAAATTAGTATCGATTTATGAGGTAAAAGACAGACTGATATAACTCTTAAATATCAATGGTGTCCAGTCTATAGAGATATAGTCTAAAATTCAGTCTATATCTATTCTTAGTAGATTACACATCGTCTCTTAACGCTTCTACCATTTCGGATTTATGGTAATAAATGATATTTGAATGTTTGAGCAGACAACATCGCTAAGAAAAAAAAAATGCAGACAACTAACTTTAGATCGGCTATAATCTAGCACGACTAACTTAATCGATTGTTCTTATAACAACAAAATACAAAAAAAGAGAAAAATATAAACAACGGAAAGTTCAGATGGCTGTAGTCTTCGAAGAACTGTAACCATTAGAAATTCAAAATAGATAATAATTCGTGCGATGAGTGTGCCTTACTCACTGTTGCAGACAAAAAACAAAAAAAAAATTGCAGTTCATTAATAAAAAAAATTTTATTTTCAAGAAGATGACTACATTCCTTCTTAACAGTCTTCATCTAGATAACGTCTGGCTGGAGAGACAGTATGACTTAGTTATTCAGTTAATCTTTAAACGTTTAGTTAATTTTTGATCGTATGTCCATTTTTGTTCCCCACACTCCACAAAATGCTATAAAAAATAACAATAGACGAATACAGTGCATTCATCTCAGCAATTAATGTCGTCTATTCTAGAACTTACTTTTGTTTGCCATTTTAATGATTTTTCTGCTCGTTCTTTCGTTTCTTCTCGTTGGCGTTGTTCTAAGGCCAATTTGGCCTCTGTGGCTTTCTCTAATTGTTTCGATTTCAAACAATAAGTAACATCTTTCCATAAACTGAAACACAAACATTCATTAAGTAAAAAATATTTTCCAAACTGCTAGATCAGATCTATCCAGTTATGTTTTCAATAATAAAAACAAAAATATAGTACATTGGACTGTTTTACAGAATTTTATTTTGTACTATTGTGAATGCTGCATTTCAATACTTACCGTCTACTTTCAAATTCGCCTTGTTCTTTAATTGGACGAACAATCTTTTTCATAATTGGAGTGGTTTTTGTATCAAAGAAAATGTCTGATATCTATAAAAATAGGATAACATAGCTTATTAGTTTTTCTTCTAATAGACTAGAGAAAAAAATCTACTTTTGTATCGGAGTATTTGGCATACATAACGCCATTCCATTCACCATCAATTTTACAAAATTCTTTCTTATCAGGTCCATACATGATTCCACTTATTTGATGTTTCTTACCATTGTAGAACGGCTGTGAAAATCGAAAATATAAATAAACTTTTTATGAATATACCGATAAAAACTAATACTACCTTAGTCAAAAAATCAATAGTAGCACTGTATCCAGTCGTTTCACAATCGATTTGAACTTTTCCACCCATTTCAAACCAAGGCACACCTAGAATTGATCTAAATAAAAAAGCAAAAGTTAATAGGCTTAAATATTAGTAGAATAGCTGATGTTTTACCTTCCATAAGCACTTGGAAAAGTTATCACATATTTTTCATCGAAATCCAATAGCGTTATAGTTGCATCTCCTATCATATGTACAGCAACCGATAATCCAAGGAATTTTGATTTCGTCCATAAACATCCATCAAGCTGAATTCGTTTTGCAACACATTCAGCATAAAAAGCAGCCACTAAAATGTAACATAAAAAAATAAAATTAAACGTTTTTTACCTGATTGAGACGGAAAACTATAAAAGCATTCATTATGACTTTGTACGAGTGTAAAGCAATAATTTGAAAAATGAATCACTATTTTTTCACTTCAATGTTTTACCTGGTGGATGATGTGAAACTTGCTCAGCAATAAATGTAACATTATCTTTATTTGCCCATGGAACTGGTCCATCGTTAACATTGTTCATCTGAATAAATAGACAATATATTTATCTTTTATGAAAGAATAAATGAATATAAACAAACATTTGTAGTAGATGTTGGAGAGCCAACGTCATAATAACATTCAAATGTTTCGCCTAATATTGGATTATAAGGTTTTTTTGGCACCGCACTCTTTCTTCCAGCATGAAAGGCGGATAAATACCATTTGACAACGTGAATAAATCGATCACGAGGACTAGTACAATCAGCAACACTAAAAATAAACAAAAAAATATCAAATAAAATTAACATACGACTTTTTTTAACAAACCTCACAAATTGATCTGGATGAGCTAGAAAATCAGCTAACATTTCTAGGAATGATCGTCGTTCAAGTATAAAGGTTGGTAATGTGACTTTTGTTAAATCCATTCCTAATCGTACTTGTGATATTAAGTGAGATATAACACTTCCATCCATTGGTGCCACTAAAAAATAAAAGATATTACTTCATTCCTTTTTGTATTAACACATTACTAATACTAACCGTCTACATCTCCATCATCGTCATAAGCCGCTAGAAAAAACAAACAAACAATAACATAATAAACAAAACAACTATTTTGTGGATTATTAATATAAGTGACTAAATACCTTCGAAAATGTCATATGATATTTGACTTGTTGTTTGCAAGGGTAACGAAGAACGAGATTGTTGGGACGCAGATGATAGACTAAAACGACTAGATTTTGAAAAAGAGAACAAATAAACAGACAATATTCGTTTTACCTATCAGTCGTATCATTGTACTTATTTTTCATGTTAGTATTAGTTTTACTTTCATTACTAATATTTGTATTCTCATTTGTTGTTGGCATAAGTGACTTAGTTAGTGATGGTATGTCACTGACATTGATTATTGGTGAGGGTGGTGGAGCACGAGAGTGCAGTATTGTCAAATTTGAAGGATTAGATGAAGAAGACCTAAAATAAGAAATAAAATAATCGATGGATAATGTGTCTCTTGGACATGTGTTCCTCCTATACATCTAACATGAGTAAAGAAATAAACTTATTTCATAAAAGAAAGATCATAGAAAAATCCTGTCCTGAATAGTAGTAGTTTTTGTTATTATGCAGTTGCATCAAGAATTGAGAATATTGTGTTCCATGTCAAAATGAATACAAGTGACTAACAAAAGAACTTTTTACACGTAAACTGGTTTTCTTTATTTCCAGTAACTGGATAGTCACAATAGGATTGACATAGGATTTCTACTACCGGCTATTGTTTAATTAGCACAAATGTTAGATCATTTCCTCATACAGTTGTCATTTGAATGAAATAGATATTCTTAATTAGCCCTTCTAATTTTAATTTTCTATTTGTTAATCTTCATTTTACATTACACGATTGAACAACCTTGAAAAAAAGTCAACTACTGCAGTTCCTTTACAAAAAAAACAAACTACACCGTATATAAAAAGAATGATTTTTTATGATTAAAAGAAATTTTATACTTAGGGCAGTCAAAAAGTTCTGTCACTTCTAAAAATGATCCGGTCGGTTAAGATCGAGAATCTCTTACACATTCTCATATCATCGTTTAAAACTACAAACTCTGGCCGACAAGAATCTGTCATCAGATTATCTCCAAGTCTTTTCCTTTCAGAAAATATTGAGCTTTTTCTCATCAAGATGTCTATACAGGCAAAGGCTCAGTAAAACAGTTATAATTCGAAAAGTAAAAGGTATTTGCATAAGTGGATTTAACCACTGGATTCAACACACTTTCGTTATGAAATATCAGTAATTAGTGATTTTTATTCGAATGTGTTGCATTAAAAACATTTCATTAAAGGATTTCTTGTTTTTTTGGCGAACCTTTGCCTGTATGAACATCTTGATGAGAAAAAGCTTATATTTTCTGAAAGGAAAAGACTTGGAGATAATCTGATGACAGATTCTTGTCAGCCAGAGTCTGGAGTTTCAAACGATGATATGCGAATGTATAGGAGATTCTCGATCTTAATCCACCGGGGCCTTTTTAGAAGTGATAGAATTTTTTGACTGCCCTAAATAATTTAATATTTATTATCATAAGGATAAAAGCAAAAACGTTTTTTATTTTTTCTGATCATTTCAACTTATGTTGTTTTATTTTTTGATCATTTCAACTTATCTTTTTTTCTTTATACTCAAGAAATATGTGACAAGAGACGACAAGAAAGAAGAACAAAAAAGAATAAACATGAGACGTCATTTCTATATAGACATTATATATCTATAACATAAGATAGAATTTCCATCGTCTGTATCATGAACTCAACCAAGTGATGCCATCTTTTTTTTTTCTCTTAAACCTGTTCAATATATATACTGTTAAAATTTAAATAGCTATAAGTAGACTATATTTATAATATCTTACTAAATGAAATAAAGAAATTATCCTAGATCAATTATAAATCAATCAATGGAAAAAAAAATTTTTTTTCATACTACTGTTATTATTATACTGCCATTTTATCGTTATCTTTTATGTCATGTCGTGTATTTTCGTATTCTTTTCTTTTATTCTTGATCTAGTTTCATCAAATTACCACATTTACGATCAGAGAGTGTACTGCACCAATTAAAACATTTTTTTCTTTTCTTCTTATGATTACCGTTTATTTTTATTGTTAGTTTTTTTCTTTCAACAACATGTGACATAAACACAACTGATAAATAATAATCGTAAAAAAATATCAGAAGCTATAAAACACAAATTAAATATTGAGGAGTAAGTTTTTAAGGCGATAATGTATTCGACGAAAAACAGATTGATTCCGTATTATTTCATTTTTTCTATCTCTTTTCTACTCAAGTCAAACGGATTTTGGTAAGTATAAAGATCGTTTTGTAAAAATATATAACATATTTTATTAAAAAACTTGTGAAAGATTTCAAAGAGGTCTGAAATTTTTCCAGTTAACTGTATAGTATCTGAAGCAAGATTTAGAATATCACAGTTACTATTATTTTAGTGACAAAATAACTGGCAACTGTGACGGTAACGTGAAAGAAACTGAACGTAACGTTTACTTCATAGTTATAAACTTACTTTTGAGATAGATAAACTAACGGTAACTGTGACATTCCTAGACCAAGATTGCTAGTTCTTACAATGAAATAAATTACTATTTAGCATTCCAAATGCAGAAGTAATTTGTTGAGGAGGATGTCCGCAAATTTTTCTGTTATAAATTTTATCAAACCAATGAATATAGAACAACTGGTTGAAAAATTGCGATGAATTCATTGATCATTCTTTTTTCTCAAATATAAGCAAATATGGCGAAATCTAAAATTTTAATTCTGAATGCTGTTAGTGTGACCTTTATGTAGAACACAAGTTATTGTCACGAAAGCCTAAAACATATTTCTTTTCAACAATAAAAACTCAGTTGTTATACTGTTATGGTTACAAATAAGAGAAAAAAAGATATGAAAGATAAAAACGAACAGATAAATCCTATCTTGTGACCATAACCGTTATATCTCTTTTAAGAATAAAAAACTAACTATATATTTATGTTTGGCACAATATGAAGTATGAGACGTTTGTTTTAATGTTTTTAAAATCTACTGCACGCTATTTAAATTAATTTATATCCCCGTATCATTTAGCATGATGTTCGAAAGATGAGAGTTTGTTTCTGTTCAAATGTTGTAACTGTAGCGAGAGAATCTTTCTTTTTTGTAGCGAAAGAAAGTTTTCATCTATAGCAGTGTTTTCGTGTCATAACCTGTTCTTTTCTCCTTTACAGAGAAACGTTATCATCACACCTATTTTAAGGGAGAATATTGTGTTGTTTGCACACGTCTGTTTTTACTTCATTGAAAATACATTCATATAAAACGAAACACATGACTTACTCATTTGATTCGGTGGCATCATAAAAATCATCGTCATCACTACTTGAATAAGAAACAGCTGGAAAACTTTTTCTAAAATTATCAACAACGGTACGGTAATCTAATGCTAAAAATAAATTAATAAACAGATAAAGACACATGTGCTTGTGTATATCTCTTCTCACATTCCAATGTTTTATCTGCTCCTTTATCTTTCATGTATGAATCACCTCCAGCCGTAGCATTAATCAAATGACTTCGATTATGTAAAATTTCATCTAAAGAAAAATGAAACTAGTTATGAAATAATCTATGTCGAAAACAATGTTTATTTTACCTTTATGAACATTCATATGAGACAGTACAGCTTGATAATCAACTTCAGCATTTACATCGTTATTAGGATCCATGTGAACCTAGAATAATCAAAAACAAAAAAAAGGTATTGTTTAAAAAAGAATGTCCAAAAGTGTGATCTACTTTGGCTAGTTGCAATGAAACAATTGAATATTTAACAGCTTCGATTAATCTCTAAAAACAAATAAACAAATAGACTCCAAACAAAACAAAAAAAAATGATATGATACATGCATTAGCAGAAACAGCAACACGCTTATAACATTCTCGTTCTTTCTCATCTTGTGCTTGATTCATTGACTGTTCGAGATCCTATGATACAAAGAAAAAAATTCTTCTTAAATAAATATAAATATGGAAGATTTATGACTTTTAATAAAATTACGTATACTCACTTTAACTTGATCAATCAATAATTGTAAATATGCATCTGCTTCAGATATTTTACGGTCAAAAACAGATGTACTTGATACTGATAATTTATCCTAAACGAAAAAACAAAATCATATTATTCTTTCATCAAAGATAATATGGTTATCATACCGTATAAACAGTGTTAAGACTAATACCCTCTTCCAAGCTTGTTATCCATTTTTGACGTTCTTCTGCATCGCGAGCTATACGAAACAAAAACAATTGACGTACAAACATAAAGAAACAAAGATATATCGAAATAACTTAGTAAAACAAATATGACAAGCGAAACGCTTTCCTCTTTCATATTACAGCATAAATAATCACTCATAGAACAGTTTTAATTTTACCTTGAAAATGAAAGGTTTTTCCATGAGATCGAATTGTGAACTAAACAAAGATAAAAGAATACCCAATAAGGTTAATATTTAAAAAAAGAAGTTTCTTTTTAAATTACCGTACTATCATCTTCAGAATCAATTCCTAAGTTAGCTCCCTATAGACGATACAAACAATAGTAAAGTAATATGTGAATAGGGAAATAAACAACAATTACTTTTAATAAAACGACACCACGCCTTTCACCCTTAACCATATTCTCTTTTGACTAAATAGATTAAAATGAGATTTTTCTTTTAAAACGGGTCAACATGACACAAGTTAACTTACTGTGTAGTATGCTAGCATCCCCGTGGATGCATTTAATACAAACCATCGATATTGCCAACCCTGAATAACATTCGTCCATTTTGATAGTGGACCTTCCATTGAGAAAAAAACACTTAAAAATAAATGTCAATAGTATACTCCAAACTTATAGGAGACAATCGTAAAATATTTTGACGATAAAGTCCACTTGAAACACGGCTTTAGAAGCACTATTCTAGTAGTTGTGCATATCAGGGAGAAAAATGAAATTTGGGAAAAGTAAATGGCTTTGAATGTGATTGATTGATTTTTCTTTTTAAACACTCATGCTACAAACCTAAAATATCCGCTATGAGTCATATATCTTCATGCAATCGAAAAACACATTAAAGTTAAATATTAATTTTTAACTAAATAATAATTCTAGGATAAAAAATAGAAAATAATAGTTCTTAAATTTCTCAAAATAGAGAGCACTTTGATTTTTCCTAGAGATCAACAGTTATGCACTACACAAGAATAATGAAGTAATATGTGACGTCTGTTGCCATAGAAATGAAGAATGTCATGGTGATTTTTTGTTCTGTAAGAAACAGAAAAAAAGATTTTATACTGTGAGATACGCTTTCGCGACTAACGGTTACTGCCTGTGCTCGTTGTGGCTTATGATGACCAGTGGCGACGGGACAGGAGGGAGGAATGGGGTATAACATATGATTAATTATATTATAATTGTAAATAATATTAGTTTTGAATTTTTCTTAAACTTTTCGCCGTACCTCGTGTTAAAAATAGAAAACCTTCTGGGTTATATTGAGTGTGCTGAATATGAAAAAGCACTTTTCCGCGACCCCAAATGAACTTTATTTTTCTGATGGTGCTTTGGTTTTTTAACAATTTTAAAAATTAATGCTTTCTCACTTATTTCATGGCATGTAGTTCCAGTTAAAAACTTTCCTGTTTTCAAACCACACCTTAGCGATATGCACATTACATACTTATCGTTCAATCTTTGTGCACTTGATCGCAATTTTGTTCAGATTTGCTATTAATTATTGTTTGCGACATCTTATGTTTTTAAGGCTTCGTTTCTGTCAAAAAGTTATTGATTTGAATCAAAAGTGAACAAAAACATTAAATTTTTGTTTCTTCTATAATTATAACTTATTTTCATGGAAGAAGATACATTAGCACCCGTGCGCTTTATAAACTCGGCAAAACCATTTTTATTTTTGCAGAAAAAACGAGATTAAGTTTCATTTTATTTTAAAAAGAACACATGCAGTGCGAAAAGTGACTGAAAACAATTATCCCAATGACTAATACACCGTTGATTAGTGTATGAAGCCAAACATAGTATTATAGATTTCAAAAGCGTCTAGCTTTCGCTCTTTTAAATGTTTGTTACGATTTACATTATATATATTTTACGTTCAGTTCAGAAAAATAACATTAACTAAGAATCATCATCCATATTTTATGTGTGCAATATGTACTCGAAAAAATGGAATGGATTTTTTATAGTTCAGAAATACCGTCTTTTTATGTCTTCAAATAGTAGATAGATGTGCTTTTCAAGTACATGGATTTTAACATGCAACAAGATTAACATGGAAAAATAATGTTAAATAACAATAAATAGCCCATTTAAACTATTTAATAAGCTTCGATTGTCTGGAGTACAGTACTCTGAATTCGCCTTTTTTGGATCCACCTCATTCAATTGCAAATTACTCTCGTACAAATCTCTAATTGACCAAGCTGCTACATGCCGACTTTTTCCATGATGTACAAGAACTAAATCGGAATGGTTCTCTTCTCGAACGGGAAAAAGTTTTACATATCCATGAATAAGTGCCCAATGTGCACGATGGCCAAGTCGTTTGCAGGGCTCATGATTTGCGTCAGCATCATATCTATAAGAAGAGAAAATATAAAATACAAAATTTTTAAACACATCAAAAATCTTACGGCATCAGACAGACATGATTTGATTGTAAATAATCAGTTAAATCTTCCAGTTTAGTCCAACGATGTACTTTAGCCTCAATATTAAATTTTTTGCATAGGACAGGTATCATATGAGCTAAGCACGAGCAGACACAGTTTTTAATAGTCTATAGAGAACATCCACACATACCATCAAATAATTCTCCCTGTATCGTGCATTTTAGTTCTTTAGCTTTTTCAAAAATATTTTGTACTGTATAACTGAATCCACCTAATTCCGACGCCATAGCTAAGGCCACAATCCCACATCTAACAGCAAAAACGAAAGAACAAATCAGTAAAACAAGAAACACACCAATTTCAGTAAACTGGACGAATTAAAGTGTATGATTCAAAGACTATTCAGCGACATTTATTTTCTATATTCTTCTCTCGCTTACTGTGGTCCGACTTGTAAAAGTGGTTCAACAGGTCGATAAATCACCAATTTGTATGTGTTGGTTTCATCTTTTGATAATTTTGATCTAAACGAATAATACATAGAATTATACAATGGGGCAGATTGGCTAGAAAATAACACTCGGTATAAAAGAAAGAATGCTTATAAAAAATTTCTCAATTGTTACTGTCAAAGGATGTAAGCTCTATTATTATCTCTTTCTGTTTTTATATTGAACAAAACAACATTAGAAACTATTCATTTGTAGCCAGTGTGTTTGAATGTACGAGAAAGGCACCCTGTCTAAGGAAGATAACCGATTTTGAAGCCTCTTATGATACATTCTAAAGATGCCACATGACTACATGCATTGTCTGAGACAACTTTGAAATTGTTAGTGAACAAAAGAAGGTCCTGTAAATCAATCAGGAATAGTATTTCAATTTTTGCACGTGTTGATAACGTGACATGCCACAATGTCACATGCTGGGTTCAATGGGTCTTCGTTCATGTAATTCGTAATTCTCAATTTTCTCCACCAGAATTCAACTTTTATGCAATAAAAATATCATATTCGGAATCAGGATGAAAAAATGAATCGACTGATGTGTATCCCTATCCTATTCGAGTACTTTAGTTTTTTTCGAATTTTCACGTTGAAAAATCATCAAGATTTTCACCCAAAACTGAAATCAGCTAAAAATTTCGAAATACAGATCAGTCGACTGAGTTTTTGATCCTGATTCTAAGGATGATATTTTTATTACATAAAAGTTGAGTTCTGATCGAGAAAATTGAAAACTACGGACAGAATTCCGACTTTTCCGCTATGATTTAGAAAAAACGAATTTTCTCAGCAACGAAACAAAATTTGAAAAAAAGCGACTTATACTTTTGAAGCCGACACTTCAGCAAATAGAATGGAATGTAAATGATAGTTCGAACCTTTAAGAAAAGAATGGAAATGAAGTCATATGATTCTTAGATAAATTAAATATATTTGATTTAATAAAATCGTTTTCTCCTAGTTTATTTTACAGACAGTGCCACATAAGTGCATTTGCTATTTATTAGCTAATGCTCCATTGCTTCATTCCAAGAGATTACGTACTAATTTTTATAAATTAAGTTGTGAAAAATAATTGTAAAACAAGTGTAGCTTTTTTTATACTATGGGACTCAGAGGGTTAAGCCATTAGCAGCAGTTACTCAAGATTATTCGACTGTAAGGTGATCTTTAATCTCGACTAGAAACATTCATGACAACAGAACAAAATCCTTAATCGTAATTAAGACTGTGATGTGAGCATGATATGGTACATACCTACTTAGTGCTAATGCCACATCTACAGGAAGTGAGGGATCGTCCATAACCATTCTGCTAGCGTCCAATGCACGGAGACAATCGTATTGTTTTCATAATAATCGTCGATTTACAGCAACAGAATATTTTCTGGATTAATTCGATATAATCTGAAATGACACGGATTAAGCATAGGTTAGTTGACCTATTTATGATGATTTACTCTTCATTTTTAAATTTATTGACAAAAGTATGAACAATGAACAATTATCAGACGAAGAGTGTGGATTTTCAGTCTGGAAAAAATGAAAAGTTATTTATAATAATTTGGAAAACTTCTAAGTTCGACAGGAACAAAAATACAAATCATAAGACATTATTATAGCTAGCGGCTTAACATGAAGTGGCTCTGTTCTAGTGTGCAATGGTTCTGTTTCAAAAAGAGCACGTTCATCCATTATCGTCATTTCTATTTTATTTCCGTTATTTAATAATGGTTTCCATATTTTTACGATCGCTTCCACTGTGGACATTACATATCACTCAGTTCTAATATAATTTAGCAATTAA
The DNA here is from genome assembly GCA_905250885.1 of Didymodactylos carnosus. Classification (NCBI taxonomy): domain Eukaryota; kingdom Metazoa; phylum Rotifera; class Eurotatoria; order Philodinida; family Philodinidae; genus Didymodactylos; species Didymodactylos carnosus. The sequence goes on along the minus strand of CAJNOQ010000455.1, from coordinate 30,216 downwards.
AAACACAAATGACCTCATAGAAATAAATATCATATTTCGTACTAATTCGGACAAATAATAAAACACTTTTTCAACAAATTATTTTTCAAAAATAAGAAGGTACTTAAATCAGGTTTAACGACGAACGTTTCTGGAAAGAGATAAAATTGAAAATAACAATTTTCACTTCATTGAACGACTTGAAGATTTTCGTGACATTCTGAGTGGTTCGAAGACTGTTTCTCGTTCTATTTCATATTGATAAACTACGGCGTTTAATTGACGGATAGTACTTACAGCCTTAATCAGCATGGACTATAACAATAATACAACTTCTATCTGAGATCAATAATTGATTATAAAAAATGAGCATTGTACGTCATCGAAGCTGAGCTATTTTTTCTATAAGCCATCTACCTTTTGGTTTTTTATGACTATCAGCATACATATAACACTGGTATTCTTCGAAAAACTGAGAAAATATTTTCTTCCCCAACTATACAAATCGTAGAAGTTTGCCTTCTGGAAGTAGTTCTAGTCTAAAGACTGCTAGTACAAGTAGCGCTCTGGAAGCCAAGTAATCAACAAAATTAACATATTTGAAAAATATTATATTGAGAAACGTACACTGACTTGTGCAACGATACTGTTGTCACAGAATCATTCTATGGGATCAATTTATCAATATTCTTAAGTTAATGAACTTAAGCATTATCGTTTAATTTGTTTTAGCGTGTCATTTTTTACGGCATTGATCATGCTTCATGAAGTTAAAACAAATTCAAGTTGACATTCACAATTTTTGATGAAATATTAAGAATTAAATCATGACTCCAGTTCTCAGTTCTTGAGAAGAAGTATTACGATTCACGTATTTCAAATTTATTATCCTCAATATTTTTATCAATATGTGGACTTTGATTCAAATAATTAAAAGAATAACTATCGATCATGAATCGTGAGTCTTTTTAATGAAATACAAAAACTGAATTTATGAAGAAAAATAAAATCTTGTTTGAAAGAGAAAATAGTTTGAGGTGAATGACATCCACCACAATAGAAATCAAGATCTTTTCTTTGTATTATTCATTCGAATAGATCTTCATTATTCACTCTTAGATTAAAATCATCAAAAATAAAGTGGATAGAGTTACAAAAGATATAGAACAAAATGAAACATCTTGTTATGTGTATGTCAAGATAAAAATATCTTTTGACGTAATGTCTATCAACACATTTTTATTTCACTCAAGAAATTTATTTACCTGTAACGTTAATGTAGCAAACTATTTTTAAACGCCATCGATAGATAAATTTTTTTATTGTATCTAAAAAAATGGCTATAATGATGTTTGTTTTAGAAAGTTTATTAAGAAATTAAATTAATAGCAAGCGGTAAGTCAAAATCTAGTCATAACCTTCTAAAAATGTACCACCTTCGGTTTGTAGTCAATTGGTAATAAGTGTCTCTGGTTTATAGTAAATATGATATCTAGAGACACGTAGGGGAAAAAATCACATGCCGTTCGGTTTGCTTACAAAATCTCTGAATCTCCCTATACTATTCTATGTTATAATTCGTAATTCTAATATATTTTATTTATAATATTTGAATAGATACAGTTTTTATACGAATCTGTCTGTTTTCTATTAACATACAAACACACACATCCACAATTTCATTTACACCACACAAAGAGATTTTAAAAAATAAAACAAATCCCCAAATAACATTTTCTTATCTTTATGTTCATAAAAACACAAGATTTAACAGCAAAGAAAAAGATAAAAAGCAAACAAATAAACAATCGAAATAGAGTCTCTCTCATTTTCGTTAGTGTTTGGTTTTTTGCACGAACAATATGGGTAAAGAGAAAAAAATAAATAGCGAAGGGATAATGCAAATGTCTTATTTTAGACGGATAACGATATGCTATTTAATCATCCGATTTTCGATTAAATAACACTTTATTGACTGTTGATCAATTTATTTTTAAAATATGCGATAAAAAAAGAAAAAATTGGAATATTTATAACGAAAAACGAATGAGAGAGTGAGAGAGAAAAAGAGAAAACTAGCTGTTGAAAAAAATAAGAGCAATTTTGTTTTGTTTTTTAAATAACATTCTGTTGTTTGCCATTGTATATATTATGATTTAATCCATTGATTCATTTATTTGGCATTTTTCAATTGATTTGAGAGCCAATCTAAACCTTCATAAAGTCCATCACCACTTGTTGCACAAGTTGCTTGTATATACCAGTTACGATTACGTAAGGAATGTAAACCAAGTTTATCAGTTATTTCAGCTGCATTCATCGCATTTGGTAAATCCTAAATAAAAAAAACATCATTCAATCTTAATAAAAGAGAATGTTGGTACAAAATTACTGCAAGTATTTGTACTGTTGCAAGTTATTTTAATTAGTACGTACTTGTTTGTTTGCAAATATTAATAAGACAGCCTCTCTTAATTCATCTTCAGCTATCATACGCTGAAGTTCTTCACGTGCTTCACCAACTCGTTCACGATCGTTACTATCAACAACAAATATGAGACCTAAATAAAACAGGAAAAGAAATAAAATATCAATAATGAATATGATTAAATGTTTCAGTGAGACAATGATGGTTAAATAAAATTGTTTAATCAACAGAAAAGTTTTACTAAAAAGAAATTATTTTGCTTGGTTCATAAACTCGACGCTAAAACCCGCTTAACTCAATCATCATTTCATTTCTTACCTTGTGTATTTTGAAAATAATGTCTCCATAGTGGTCGAATTTTGTCCTAAAAAAGGGAAAGGTTACAAATAGTATTTTAATATTTTAAAGTTTTTGGTACATATGACGCAAGATCTATAGATATTTATATGGAAGGATAGACATTTCCAGCTAACAGTACACGTTTAAGGGTAATATAATCGAGCAACTTAAAAATTGCTCTAACATACACCATACTCTTTTAAACATGTCAACATTTTTTTCCATTTTCAAACATTAAACCCTTCTATTAGCATCTAATGCCTTTTACTACTGACTTGGACCGAAAATGGATGAAAAATATTCGGATTGAAAAGATGACCCGATTTCAGATCTTGCAAAGTGTCAAATGTTTTCTAATGACAGATAAAGAATGTGTGTTCCAAACTGTCTTTTGGCAGTGAATTTGAGCTCTACTCAGGGATGAACTATGACTGTTAAATATTCATCCAGTTGATTTAAAAACCTATTTTTGGAGATAAAAAAGTTTTTCGACATACAAGATCCGCCAAGAAACGTCAAGAGTCAGAGTTCCTCCTCAAGTTCGATACTTGATGTGAATATGTTTTCTTTTTAGTGCTCGTAAGAATTGGATTTAATGAATGCTAGTTGACAATGCTTTGACCTTTTTTCGAAAGCATTACTATCGAGCCTCGCTACAGCAACAAGATTAGGTTTACCAAAAGGATTCACGTAGCATTGAATTCTAAAGCACATGTCAGTTAAGATAGAGGTCAAAAAAACCTAACGTCATTTTTGTAGTTTAATGCAATATAGAAATAACGGATGCGGCATAAATAATGATACCGCCAGTATTTCGTCAATATCTTGGTGAGTCTTCATTACAGAGACTCGAGCTTCATCTCAAAAGATTCTCCATTCAATTCTCTTCAAAACCCTAAGAAAAGAGCACGCACAATACGTAAATTCATAGGTTGTCAACACTGCAATGTCCTAAATGGGAGCACTTTCCAGCGCGTATTTTCAGAAGATTAATTATGTCTCTGATTCTGTCTAATCAGACGCGAACGCACTTTAATGTGGATTTTTTTCATGTTTTGCGGACGTGCTCTCTTTCACAGCACTCAAAGCGACTCTCTTAGACAACACAGTGAGTTTCTTGTGGCAGATTTGCTTCAAAAAACGAGTTGGAACCAGGGAACATTTTCCTTCCTCGCACTATGGGTGCCAAAAGAAGACTGGTACGCCAATTGGCTTGGTTAGAGATGATAGAGAAAACTTTTTGCACATTTGCAAAACAAAAATTGGCAAGAAAACATTACACTTTGTCCTAACTGTACGAAATTTACAATGAGCCCCATTAGCAGGGCGTAGAAAACCGAATATGAACTAAAAGGGAAAAGGTCTCAATCATAAAGGCTTGAAATGAAAAACTTATCAGTTGTTTTCAACTGATAAACCATTGCAAGATCTACAAAATGGCATATTCAGTCTTTCTCTATGCGACGAAAAAATAAAAACAAAACGTAATATTGGTTGAAAGAAAACGCTCATAGTGATTTGTGAAGGAGGAGAAACTTGGAAACTTGCAGTCCTTCAGAAAATATGTTCTACTCGACATTTTCAGGGGAAAATTGGAGACTTCACTCCTCTCATTTAAGATGGGGGGAATCTTTTTGACTTATGCAGAACTATGTCGTTGAAAACTTCTAGAAACATACTTTGCAAGAACACTATGCAACCGAAGCTCAAATATGTTTGCAATTATTACTGATATAACGCAAAAAAGTCCTACGGTAAAATTGATAAGTTGATTCAATCCGTAAAACTTGATACTACATTGATTTAAAATTTTACACAGTAGTTTTATAAAGGCCTGTTAGGATTGCCCGGCTACACTGACCATGAACGTGACAGATTTTTAAAAGAATACTACAGTGCTTCGAGTCACTCATATGGTCTCTTATTGATCAAAGTTTTATACATACCTGTCCTCCAACATCCCATACGGTAAAACTAATATTTTTATATTCAACTGTTTCAACATTAAAACCTACAACCGAAAAACCAATTTTTTTGTTCATGCACGAATAACAGATTAAGAATCATACACATACCAATAGTTGGGATTGTTGTAACTATTTCTCCTAATTTCAATTTATATAAAATTGTCGTTTTACCTGGACAAAAAAAACAACTTCACATCTGTTTTCTATCTACATCAAGAGGAATAACTAACGTACCAGCAGCATCAAGCCCAACCATCAAAATTCTCATTTGCTTCTTCCCAAATAATCGTTGAAAAACGGATGACATAGTTAACCCCATAATTGTTTTTACTTCAGTTAAAATTGTTTACAATCTGAAATTTTAACTTGTATCTAAAAATAGAACACTTTCTATAAAACAACGATCTGCATTTTTTTTAGAGGATTAACCAAACATTTGAGAATGAGGAACAGCTTTTTTGTACGCGTACAAATAAAAACTATGTGTTTTGAACTATCTGCTACATAAAAGAGATCTAAAAATGAAACGTTGAATAAAACAGAAACATTTCGAAATAATAACACGTAAGAACAGAACTGTAACAAATAAACATTTTTATCATTCTCAAACTACTCGTTTCTGTTGACAATAATTCATGAAACGTGTTATACATTGCTCATAATCTTCTTTATGTTCATATTCAGCAACAAAAAACGAACGATTATTTTCTGAACCACGAATAAGTGCCGATAATCGTTTCCCACATGAAGGGCGAAAAAGACATAATACCGGTTTATTCATTGCTACAGCTCGTCCAATTTCATAACCAACACCCAGTGATGGAACTGTCACTTCTGCCACAATAACTAAAATAAGAGCAAAAGGAAATGAAACAATAATCAATAATATTAAGAGTACAAACCATGAGCTTCCGAAAGCCATCGTAAATCTCGTTCAAGAATATCAGAATCGGTTAAAGCATCTTCTACTAAACGAAAAACAGAAATCGTTGAATAATTTCATAGACAATCTAGGTAAGACAGTGATAACGGAAATTTGTTGAACGGATTCGAATATTATAGACATTTGCCTCTATCGTTTGTAAATATACAGTATAATATCTACGAAGTTGACAATTGTGTTTCCAATTAAACTTTTTAACGTTCAAAGCGATTTCTCTTCCTTAGAGATAAACACCAATTAGTTTCGAGACAACTATATTCTAGCACTTTGTTACTTACAGATTTCAAGTTCTGGAAATGCCACGTGTTCAGTTAAAACCTTGCCATATATTTTCAAAACCGAAACTATTTGTTGATAAATTGGTAAATCTTCTCTTCCAGCTCGAATGCTGCCGCAGAAATAGATGTTCATTATTGAATATCTGAAACTAACAATTATTATAATCATACAGATAAATTAGCAAGACAAAAAAGTAAAGAGTAATTATTATTGAACCATCATTATATTAAAACTACCTATTCTTTAAAAAAAGTGCAATTCTCTTAACAACATAAAAAGCCGTTACGTGGCAAAATCAAGAAAAAAAAATACGTTTAAAGTTGTATGACTCATACGTAGTTAGATGGAATGGACGAATTGGTTCAGAAGAAAGAGCCCTATACAGTCGGTGTTGCGAATAAATATATTGATTGTATCCGATATTCGCCTTCTTTAAATTATTATCTGACTCTGGTTCCATTATTTTCAAGTGATGATCGAAGAACACTTCCATACTCTATAAAGGATAATTCAACAGTTCTGATTGGCATGAATATATCAAATGAAATCTTTTTGGTTAATTAACGAGATTATTGATTGATTTTTTGATTTTATCATTTCTTGTGCGGACATATGTTATCATTATAAAGTGGTGCAGCAATTTTATATATTATTTATTACTGTTTTATATCTGCGCAATGTTTTAGCTATGTATGGATAGCTGTTAAAAGTCGATTTGAATAGGTTTTTCAACTACTAATCAAATGGCAAGATCAAAAAACCTATAATGCTTGGTTGTCTAGAACATCTCTAAAGAACTAACGATTTTGGAAAGCTTTTCCTGGTTTTTTGTTCAAAACCGAATTTTTTGTTAAAAAAAGACATTTTAGTACCAGAAAATTTGAACAAAAAAGGCTATTTTAAAAAGACATTTTTCGATCGAGAATCCTCAAGAGGGTCCTTACCCAGTTTTTTTCTAGTAATTTTTCTTTATTTAAAAGCATCCGATGTTCTATATCATTCGATTCAGGTTCACGCGCTATTTCCGAAGATGGTCTAATTTTTCCTTGAAAATGTTCCTGAGCTGTGAAAAATGGATTTTATCTGGAAAACCAAGGGTTTGGGGAAAACCTATACCGAAGTCCAGGAACGTTTATGCTAATTTATGCTAATTGTGTTAGTGCGGTATAAATAGACGAACATTTTGGCTAACTACGATCGTGTTTGAACCTATAGAAAACTGAGTTGTCTCATTATACTGGAGATAGTTGTAAGGAAAACAATTTAGTTGGGAAACTTATTTTATTTTTCAAAAGATATAAGTCTTAACCAAAAGCTTTTCTTACTACTCGGTAGCCGGAGAAGTATTGTTTTACATTTTTAGCTTGTTGGGTTTAATAATAAAAAACTTTTTATTCAGGATGCTACGTTTCAGACTAGTTTTTGGCTAAATATTTTCCGACGATCCTTGGAAGTTGAACCAAAAAATTAATGCCATTAATACTTTAAGTATATGGATTTGTATTTAAATCTGGAAAAAGTTAACTTTCATTTTTTCGCCTAATATCCCTGGATGGCTCGAGATTTACAAGAAGTCTCGATGCATGATATGCGATTACCTAATTTATTCGTAACTGATGGACGACCAGGCAAATTGGTTGCAGCTAGTGACTCGTGCTTTTTTAAATGTTAGTAATGTCTATCCAGTCACCTAAGCTACTTTTCTTGAAAAACGCAGCAACTTGGCTGTGTTTTGCATTAAGGCCACTAACAGTAAAAAAGATGAGAATCTGAATGTGTCTTCATTATGCACCAGGAGCGCATTTTGAAACCATCAGGGTGGTTTCTCAAGACATTTTTTTTGACAGTGTGCGGCACAATATTTATCAGCTCTATACAAATTGAGAAATGTTAGACAGTCGAACGTAACTGAACATGTTGCAGTATACAAATTAATTATAGTTTTATTGCTTATGTCCATCAGAAAAACGTAAAATTGATGTTTCGGAAGCAAACAATGACTAGCAGTTGGAATCGAAAGTTTTTTTGTAAAAAAAGATATAGTAGTCGAAAGTTTGAAATGATAAACAATAAAGATTTAATGAATATGTTCAGTTAATGTTTGACTACAAATAATACATTAATAAGGTAATTTTCATCACTGTTACTATTCTAAGTCTGGATACTACAATTTAATAATTTTTTGAAATTTATAAACATGAGTTAAATAAATTGATTTTTTGTAAAATAATATGGATATAATAAAATATGATTTAAGAGGGCATCCATCGCCGATCAAGCATTTTCGCTATATGTCATAACTTTTTAAAATCTCGATTTCGATGAGAGATATGTCATTCGATAGCTCATCTAGAATAACCGACAAATTACAATTTTAACAACTTAGAACCTCTTGGTTACTGGTTACGGCATGTTTACGGAAAGGAAGCCCGAAATTTCTCGCAAAAGCTCACTTTTTAGTATTTTGACCTTTTCTCAGAAACTACTGAACAGATTCTCTCAAACAACATTCTGTACGATGTACAATAAAATTTTGAATAAAATGAGATGTTTCTGTTGAGAGTAGTACATATACGGATGGCTTACTAAAGATAAAATACTGAGAAATTTTGGTTTTGAATATCCTTTTGCGTATTTTGCAAAAATGTCTAACTAAAACGCATGAGCCTCACTTAAAATTTATGGCATTTTGTAGAGCTGACAATTGTCTACAAAACATGGGTAAAACAGAGCAAAAGAAAGTTTCACCTGATGAGTTTTGAGACATTACAAAGTGAATGGGTCAAACCTCAAAAACGGATAATTATGTGTGTTGTTCGTTTTTCTCCTGCAGGAACCATGGTTTTCCTTTCCGTACGAGAAAAACTGAGATGCAACCATAATCTACGGTAAAAACTCGAGTGGATGACGTACTCTAGGAATGCGGCTTAGAGTTATATCCTGTATAAGATGGCCAATAGAAAAATTTATCTACCAACATAGCTTAAAAGCGCCAACAAATTTCGTAAATCTATCTGGTTTTTTCTGGTAAGGCATGGAACCTTGATTTACAGCACAAACGAATCGCCTTTTCACGGCAATAAAGTCCTTTCTTTAGAGTTCCTTTCTGTTGCTGAGAAAATTCATTCTTTCTAAATCAGGGGCGAAGTAGTCAGAATTCTGCCCGTAAATCCCAATTTTTTCCATCAGAACTCAGCTTCTATGCAAAAAAAATATCATATTCGAAATCAGGATCAAAACTTGAATCAACTAATATATATTTCTATCCTATTCGAATACTTTAGTTTTCTTTCTAATTTTCACGTTGAAAAATTATCGAGATTTTCACAAAAAAATGAAAATCAACTAAAACTTTCGAAATATATATTAGTCGACTGAGCTTTTGCGAGAAATTTCGGGCTTCCTTTCCGTAAACATGCCGTAACTCAGTAACCAAGAGGTTATAAGTTGTTAAAATTATAATTTGTCGGTTGTTCTAAATGAGCTATCGAATGAGATACCTCTCATCGAAATCGAAATTTTAATTTCAAGAACCGCAAATACTTGAATTTTTCAGCCTTTTTTAAATAGAAAACTTATTCAGAAACTTAGATTTATGATCAGCATCAAGAATTTTATCAGAGAAAAACTAGCTTTAATCAGGAAAGTTTTTAATCACCTGAGATCGTTCTCTGGTTAGTTCTGTTCAATTCATCTTAAAGATTTTTGTGCAGTACATCAAGTTCTCGACTATTATCTTGCTTTTCTAATGATCTAGGTATGATACTAAAATAACTTTATAGCTTTTTTTCGCCGTGTGTTTTTTATCACAGTTAAAAACATGCACATTTGATTTTGTTACGGTAAATTGATTAAAATCTACGTACACTAATGTAAAAGTATATTTCTATAGAAGTCAGTTACTGAATTGGAATTCGTCACAATGATGATTGATGATAGATACCGTAAATTTCTTGATTTATTAAACTGATCAGACATTTTATTTTATATTAATAAGTACTCGGATATAATTGATTTAAACCTTATTCTTCAGAATATAGTTCATTTAAATCGACTTGATTTTATTTCAATCAACTATTTCGCGTGAAACTCTGATCGAGGGAAGTGAACACTCCCGTTGTACCTGAAGTAGATGTTGTTGCGTCTGGGGGGGGGGATCCTTCTTTCTGGTGTTTCTGTTCTTTTGTCTGTTTGCTTTTTAGAATTTTTGTTTATCAAAGATGACAGTATTTTTATTACAAACAACAATTTCACTGTTCTCCTGATGAATCAGTTGTATCTATGATTATCTTATTAAGATAAAATTACTTTTGTTCATACAAGCAAAAAAAATGGCAGTTATTTAATTCAGAACCAAATGACTTCTACATATTTCATCTAATATTTTCAATTACCGCCCGAAAGCTGATCTTGCAGCTACTAACATTTTAAATGTGTTTTAAGTAAATTGAATGGTGAAGTAACGATGATCACTTTCCCTAATTAACGACACACGTTCAATATATGGTTAAGTTCAATTTATAGGTCTTTTATCTTTATAGTTTATCATCAATTGCACACTTTCAGCTGCCTATAATAAGTACGTAAGAGTGACTGATGTTTTTATCATGTATTTGAAGCGAGACAGGTGAAATGAGGATAAAAATGATCAAATGAACAATTTTCTTATTGAAGATAGTAAATGATTAATAAAAATTCTAAAATGATGATGACAGTTATAATGAAACTGCGATTACAATATATAGATGGAACGATTTTGCTTGGTTTAAAGGAATTATTTTCTATTACTATAACTATGCATTTTGAGAATTTAATAACGCAAAAACAAGTAAATTATCATCAACATGTGTGTTATACATCATAGTTTGTGTTTCTCAAAATGGAGAATTCGTTAAGCCAAAAGTTTCCCATGGCGAAACATTTTTTTTGCTTTTCTTGGTTAAAAAACATGATGATTACACAATAAAACACTCGTGTGTACAATATCGAATAAAATCGAAGAATACGAATAATTTAATCGAATTTGATGAACTGTTAAATAGAGTTAATTACAATCGTCGATCATATGTGGTGAGAATAAGTATTAGATTATTAGGTAATCTTTTCTTCTAGTTCAGTCAGATGAAGGCTGAATAAGACAAGTGTTCTTAGAAAAATTGAGCAAGAATATATTTTCATTTTTGAATACAAACCTATATGATTTATATACATAGAAATACTAGAATGACGTTATTTCTGAGAACAGATAGAGAATTTCAATCAGCGATCGATTGTCAAACACAAAGAGTACTATTCTGTATCAAAAACAGGAAGTCTTTGAGAATACTCTCGAGACTGTTATCAATTTCTAAGACTTTTGTGTATCTCTCTTCGATATCCAACTTAAAACTCGGATAGACATCGTTTCAAACTGTATCTGTGTCTACAAAACTATATATTTTTCAGAATCTCCTTTAAAATTTTACTTGTCATATGTATCACCTATTTCTATATTTATTTGTCTTTGAACATGTACAAATGACAACTCGTTATCACATATTTAAAGGTGATAACGAATGTAATCTCAACATGTGTTTCAATGTGACAAGCACTTTTGAGAAATATTTTGTTGTTCAATTGCTTGGTACGTCAACTTCACTTTTTTTCATGTTCTTCTACGGCTAGTGCAAGTATATAGATAGAATATAATATTCACGCATACTTTAAGGCATAGTAATTAGACAAATACGTTACTATGCAACAACTATAATCTCGCCAACAATTGTCATAATATAGGGCACGTATATAATACGTTTACATTCAAACAATAATCAATTTCTTTATAGACTAATAAAGATAGTGAATCAACCAATATTTTAAATATTTCATAAAATCCTATAAGAAGGCCTTTGAACCATTACCGATCATATAGCCTGAGGCACAGATGAAAACATTATGTTCGTTTCTCCCTAATGGCAAAATACATTTTTTTCTGTAAAATGTAGATTTTTTTCTTTTACAGAACACATACTTTAAAATCAGCATGGTACTCTTTTTTGAACAACTCAAACTTTTTTCTTGTACAGTAATGTCGATAGAAATGATTTAACATCGTTTATACCACTATATGAGTTTAAATTATCTGTTTGTTTCTCAAATTGAAGTATGTGTCAATTCTTACTGAGAACAACTATCTAAGAAATAAAATAAAAAAGAAATAGGCGTCGATAATTAGTCAATCTTTGGTATACTTACCGGTGTGAAAATTTCTATATGAGATAGTAGACCAGTAACAGAAAGAGAGAAAAAAAAAATGAAAAACAAAACGGAAACAAATATAATTGGAGAATAACAGAAGTGAAACTATCCTTTTAACTTTTAAATATAACATTATCAATTTGAAAACATAGGTAAGCAAAAACACACAATACATAGATATTTTATTCATATGAGAAAATTCACAGTTAACGTTTATTGTCGTGTGTATAATTGATAAGAGAAAAATACAAAGTTTATTTACTATTAACAGTATTTTAGATGAATTATTTAAAATATCTAATGTGAGAATTTAAAACTATTTCTTAGGTGATTGTTTGTCTGTTGAATTGGAACGATGAGAAAACGGATCTATTTAACATAGATAGACAAAAAGAGAATGAATAAATATCTATTATCTACCGTCAAACCATGTATTATTGCTAATTTGTTTTTTATTAGAAACAAGTTAGTTTTACGTCTGAATATGTTACATTAAATTCTTGTTTTAAAGTCAACCAACATTAAAAAATTTTCAAATTTTTTTCTCTGCCCTTATCGTCTTTAGCTTTACGTTTACTTCAAAGAACGGTTAAGTAAGAAAAAGTTCTGATTTTACAAATCATGTATATGGTACCATATTTTAGAAGTGTATTTATATTCCATAGCCTACTTTCTAAAAGGACAAGATTTGTGTACGAAACCTAAAATATAGTATAGAGAAGTGCAACCATTTCCAAACCCTTTTAGGTTTCGTAGAAGAAAAGGTACAGTATAAAACCGTTTTAAGTGCATTGAAATGATTGAGCAGTGTGCATTTGCTTATTTCGTTATGTTTTTTCCTCATGATTTTCTCACGAAAAATCAAAAATTAAAGAAATTTCAGGTATTTTTTGGACTTAGTTTTCACCGCCCTATACTATGAAAGCACGCCTAAACTGCTGAAATGGTTCACTTTCTCAGAAAAAGAACTGATAGAGTTTAATCGCTTAAACGGTTTCGTACCTTTTCTTCTACGAAACTTAAAAGGGTTTAGAAATGGTTACACTTCTCTATACCCTTTTAGGTTTCATACGTAAACCTTGTTTGTTACACAGTACCCGATTCTTTAATTCTAATCTTACTTCATAATCTCACAATGGTCTCCTAATTCAACTATATCAAAAGTCAGGTGATGTATGGCATAAATAAAGCGTTAGTCATTTACAAATTTCAGATTACAATAAACAGAATAAAACTATAATCTAATCCAAATACTAAATTTTAAAATTCTCAGATATCACAGCACATCCTTCAATTCATTTTCTATCCATCTGCTTGATTAGTAAAATATTCGCTTCCGGCTGTTTTTTTTATATCATTCCTATGCACATAGCTCGTTATAACACCTCCCAATGATTGATGCAATGGTGCTGATAAATGATCGTAACCTATAAATTAACTTAAAATCAACCATCTGACATGATGTTTCTATACACTATCTTTTTTTTTTATGTACTCATCATTTATGTACGAATAAGATATTTCGTTTAATTTTTTTTTTCTTTTTTTTTTCTAATATAAAAGTATGTTCAATACAAAGGTATGTACATCTCATCTCTCTCCTCTCTTTTTTCGTTCCAATTATTTCAATCTTTTTTTTCTTGTCCTATGGACACCTGTCTGGATAAAAACAAAAATCGATGTGTGATGTACTTAGTGTTTCTCTTTCTATTCTACAAAATATTCTATATATTTTAATTCTTCTATATCTAGCAAGATAGTTGGTTACATTAAGTAAGTTATCTTATAAAACTGTTTAAATCTGAAAGTACATGCTCTCTAATAAGAATAAATTATTATTTATTTTTTTTCAGATATGATTCATGTTCGAGTTGATAGTTCTCATCCATCTGTGGATGTTTACGTTAATGTCAGTACAACACCAAATTCATTATCATCACAAAATTTCTTTACTTCGACACCAATGTATGAAAATAGTTTTTTAATTCCGTCACCAATAGCATCGAGTGGCTATCAAACTCAAACGAGTAGTAGTAATCAATCATTAAACTGTGCTTTTATTGAAGAAAATGTTCAATTAAATAAAATTATTTCGAACAAAAATACTGAACATTTATACGATCGTTTATTTAATGATCAACGTTTAACATGTAACGTAACAAAATCAAATAATAAAGACAAATCACTAAATAATAGTCGTATTTCTAAAATTGTACCCAGTATAGTAAAACCGACTAATACAGCATGGTCAAATATTGATCATCAATTAACACCGTTGTCTTATTCAAAAAATTATACACTCAAACAGATATTAGATAATGTTGAAAATATTCAATCCTATTCGACAAACAGTGATTATGGTTCAATTTATGAAGAAATAGTGCCATCATCATCAATTAACAACTGTTTTAAATGGAAAACTCTTTGTAAGACATTAAAAGACAAAGGAAATAAAAAAAAAGAACGTAAAGTTAATGAATCGTCGTCAAATCAAAAATATAATCATTTATCGACTACTGAAAAATCATTTTTTACATTTGGCGGTGAAACATTAGGACTAATTGCATTGCCAAACACGAATTACGATCATCATACATATGAAAACGAAATAATAAGAAAAGAAAATTTCGCAAATTTTTAAAATATATCGTGTATGTTTCGTCTTTTCTACCGGTGATCATTTTTTTTTCTCAACCTAGATTCAGTGCTATATGCTTAGCTCGTCTTAACGAATGCTACATCGAATTTTATCAAGCATTTTTTTGTAGAGAGTGCCTTTTGTAAATTAAATCAATTGTAAAAAATATGTTTTGTGACGAATAGAATGATAAGAGTGTCTTTGATTACGTTTAGTCACGAGAACAATCCGCATCCTTAATACCTCTATTCAACCAAATTGAGAGAATATTTGCAGAATAGTACTGAAAAAAAATTGGAGGGATCGATCTTTTCTTTTTAAACTTTTTTTCTGACTCGTGAGATAGTTGCTATCAGCTGCTTTGATTTTTTTTCTATCGTACTCAAAAAACGTACAGACGCGTTTTCTTTCCCATTATTTATACATACATACAGTGAAAATAAATTCATACAACATCCGAGAGCAAAAAGAGTTCGCGACTCATCTTGTGGTAAAAATTCTGAATATGGGCTAGAATGTTAGTGTACCCGACGCCTGTTTTGTAGAAAAGTGTCGCTCATATTAACTATGTTGTATGTGAGAAATGCATATTTTAGAAACAATAAAAATTTTTATACGTCATCATCAAAGGAATAGTGTATTTTATCATATTGTACAAAAAATTTAGTTTGAACTCTAAATGTCTATAAATATCGTTTGATGAACTTTATTTTTGTACTATTACATCACTTTTATAAGTTAAAATTGACAATAAAATGTTTAACACATCATTAATTGTTCATCGTTACATTATGCTATTATATCGTAAAGTTCACTATGTAAGAATGAAATATTATAATATCAAAGGAGACTAACTTTTTTTTCATCGATATTCTAATTTTTACTATAGAAGATTAGACCCAAACAGAACTGTGCATTTGTTGATTAAAAACTAAACTTAATTATTTTCAAGCTGTAAACAAGTGGCTTAAACAATTAGAACAACAGATTTTTAAGATAAAAAATATCTAAACCGACTACTGTCCTGCTGTTTTCACACACACTATTGGTAGCCATTTTTTTCTTTTTTCACTCATTGTACACAAACGGCTTAGTCAGAAATTGAGTTAATTATAAAAAGAGAACTCTCAAGGATTCGTTCAATTAATCTGTAGGAATTTCGCTATTTTTCGATGAATGATAACATCAGCTATAGACCAAACAACATCAACAAAGTTCGAGTCCATACACTGTAAAGTCGGGAATTATTTATAGAAAATGCTCGGCGATTGTCAAAAAGTCCATATATGAAATCCTCACGGATTTTCGAGACTACAGAAAATCGACTTTCCAATAATGTGGAAAATCGACATGGATTTTCTACATTGTTGGGAATTATTTTATAGAAAATGCAGCAAGAAAGTTAGAAAATCGACACCGAAAATCAAACAGTCGGATTATTTTCTACTTTCTAGAAAATCGATGAGGATTTTCTAGATGATGAGGAAGAACAATTTGAGTGAGAATGCTGATAATCAGAGACTTGCAAAGTGAAAATGCCTGAAGATAAACTGTTTCACCGTTATTAAAAACTATTGAACTTCGAAGTTGAATGGGGTGTATTATTTTAACTTGTTGGATGACAATATGAATCTTTTACTAATGAAAACCAAATTCGACATCGATCACGTGTTGAACGACTGTTATTTTGTTTAAAAAATAATGAAATAAATGTGAATTGTTAGGATTGTGTCTTTGAGTTAATAAAACCAACTACACTTTTGGAAGATGCTAAATTCAGGCATAAAAATGAGGAATATTAGCAAGAGCGAATCGCTTTGTGATCTTCAGAAAGTTGTGGTGGAACTCAACCTTGTCTTAATCAGGCGTAACTCAAGAACCTTTTCAGTACCTCTTTGTGATCTCTAAGTATCATACAACAACAATACTTCTCGAAGAATATGCTGATTGGCAAAAACTGAGAGAACTTTCCGAATCTACTAACATTTCGGATGTTAAATACTAAAATGAGCAGAGATCTGTTACACGACAACTTGTTGCAATGTAGACTTTAATAGATGTGAAAGAAGCAAGAAAAAAATCACCGATTCGACTTCTTAGAAAATCGAATTCGATTTTCCAACTATTTAAAAAATCGCTGTCGAATTTCAAGAATATTGGGATTTATTTATAGAAAATCAAAATCGATTTTCCAACTTTTTAGAAATTCCTTATCGATTTTCTGGCAAATGAGAAAATCAATTTATAGAAGATCGAGCGGATTTTTTATAAAGTAGAAAATCAATATTTTCTAAACAGTCAGAAAATCGCTGAGGATTTTATAAAAATTGGAAAATCCTTGGCCATTTTCCAGATCGATTTTCTATAAAGTAGAAAATAATTTCAAATTACAGTGTATCCGTACACAATTGATTTTTTTTTGTTTTTTAATAGTATCAAAATGTGACAGTAGATTTATTCTGTTGATATTCTGTATGAGGGTGACACTTGCAAACAAAGAACTACGTCTATGCAAAGGCTGCTGTGTAGAATTCTATATTCAATTTGAAGAAAAAGCTCAACATCTTGACAAGGTCTCTTGTTCGATGACTAAGATTAATCCTAGGAAAAAGTTTCAATATTGATCGAAGCCTTCCTAGGTCTTCTATCTAAAAATACATATTCCAGAACAGAGACTATCACGTGCCTGCGGAAAACGTAGTGGACCAAGCAGAAAAAATTTCACACTATATTAGGATTCGGGTAACTTAAAACGTTTTTGATCTGACGAGCTCGCTAGTATATCCTCAATGACCTCCACCAAATGGGATATATGATGTTGTTCTCACAGATTTTTGCATCTGCAGAAAACAGAAAATATTATAACTAGTGTCTTATATACTATTTCAAGGAAAACGATTCCTTCGTTTTGTTTCGATATGTACCTTCAAGATTCCATTCAGAGAATGGCATTTACACTAAAAGAAGGAGTTTTCAGAATCATGCCCTTTCCTATAGGAGTAAATTCTGAAACCTCTCTTGATTTTGGAGAGAACGGCTTTTTCAATCGAAATAAAATGTCTGAATATTAAAATACGTTTAATATCAGATAATGTCGATATACTTTAGCGAGCCATAGTGTTATTAATCATTATCACTAGGAGCGTATTGTTCACCTTATTTAGAAAGATAAAAAATGATATTTTGAATGTCTTTGCACCCAGAAATAAAGAAAAATGTTGCTTTAAGCTTTTCTACAGTTAACTTTTGCTGTCACAGTTTTTTGTGGTATTGTAACGTCACACTTTTCCCCTTGACAACATCTTCCACTTGACATCATAATTAAAGATTTTTCCTCGTTTTGAATGTTTTTTCTGTTGAATGACTTTAAGACTTCCCCGTCAGAAACATAAATTTTTGTATAAAAGGTTGATATTAAGCTAAACATATCACCAGATAGTCCACAGCATCTAAAGTCGGGATCCAATGTTATTTGGTCTTCATCGAAGGGTTATGGAGGTTTTTGGAATAGTTTTCTGAAAACCTTGAAAAGATGGCTTTTCGAAAACAGTTTACTTTCCGATAAAAAAACAAATTCAAAAAAATTTTCAATAATGCCACAAAATTCTTCCACTATTCTTATTGGAATCTTATCAGTTTCTTATATAAGATTGTTTAAGATTTCCTATCGACAGTCGTAAGTGTCTTATAAGAATCTTATAAGATTTTCATAAGAGGTTCGTAAGAAATTCATAAGTAGTACCAAAAATTCTTATGTTATTCTTATTTACTAGAAGGCAGCTTATGAGTTGGTTTTGGTGATTTCTGTTGTGATTAAGTTGCTTCTATTGGCTGGAAAACTTCATAAGAATTTTTGGTACTTCTTATGGTAATTGGTAATTTCTTACAAACCTCTGATGAAAATCCTATAAGATTCTTATAAGACACTTACGGCTGACTATGGGAAACTTTATATAAGAAACTGATAAGATTCCAATAAGAATCTTGCAAGACACTGATAAGAGACTTGGACGTTTCTGGTAAGATTCTTACATAAGAATCGATGACAAGGGCAGTTAGAATATAATTCTACAGTAAAAAGACTTAAATTAGAGTATACTGTCACGGTAAAAGTATGTTGATGGCATCGAACAAATGTACCGATGGGATGGTAAAAAATTATCTGGCATGCTTCAACCATGCCACTGACACACTTTGACCGTGCGATCAGTACGTTTATTCCATGCCGTTAGAAGAGATGTGCTATTGGAACGCTTTTAGTATGTTGTTCGATGGCATTCTTTGTGTGACAAGACGCACACTTTGCTCTTATACTTTTGAAAGCGTGCTAGAAGCGCGTCTGAAATGTGAAATAGCACAGTTATAGTGTGCTACACTGATGTCATGTATTTTTACTACAATTATGAAGCAATTTTATCTGTGATTTGTGTTTCGCGACCGATATTCAAGATACAACACGGACATTATTGAAGCGATTAATTTAGTTTCACAACAGACAATTCAGACTGCTTTTTTTTTTATTCGGACAATATGAAACCCAGATTTCATTTTTTGACACATTTTCCGAGATAAATGGGTTTGTTTGACCCATTGAGGTGAGCTAACCATAATCCAGCATCTTTTTTACTTATTCTTGCTCGTGCTTAGACACACCAACTGTCTTGCATCAAAAAGAGAACATCAGTTTTTCAAAGCCAACACGTCAAGAAGTTTCTTGAAGTTGACGTGGATATTTACAAAAAGACATGAATTGTGATGTTCAATAGTGAAACACGACAGCGATGCGTCATTATCTAGCAAAGTATTGAGTGAGCCGGACTTGCGTGTCATTATCAATTAACATATTACGAAACGTCAAGGCGCGTCTGTTACATCTGATTCAATAAACGCGTTAAAGCGCGTTTGAGAACCAGTTCGTGTCTTTGCCCCGTCTAGACATGTCATATTGTTACAAGCTATTTTAATGAGAAACATTTTAATTTTTTCGCCTACTGTCGAAAGAGAGGCAGTATTATCGAGGGACAGAAACACAATCGATACAATATAATCATGAATAATGAATCTGATGCGAGAAAAGAGCCATACAATAATGTATGAAAGTCCAGGCACACATACAGAGAAAGAAAAAAAGTGTTCGCTGCAAAGAAACAAAATAAATTTTTTAGGAGAACTACAATATATCTGGTGGAATTCTCGTTTATAAACATTAGTGACTAAGTTGAGTTCACTGAGTTTGACAAGAAAATTAATTTAAGGTTTAAAACTCAGAGTCTTTTTGTCAAAATTCCCTAGCAAACAATCAAACTATCGTGGTTGTCGGATGGATTAGTAATCATTTAAGAAAAAATGTAGTTTTGTGCCTTTAATGGTATAACACGCGCAAGTTTTTACATTATCTTCTGCATTAGCTTTGCATTAGCTTCTCATAAGTTGTACTTGTCTTCGTCCATGTAATGTATGCGCATTGACAAGTAACAATGCAAGTTGCAAGCTCAGGTATCTGAGTGGGTAAGTAACTTGCTTTGTAATTTGTCTTTCTATTCTTAGGTACCAAGTTTGAATCCCGCCGACGGCACTATCAAGTTAACTTTCTCTCCTAATGTCGTGGACTCTCTTCGCGAGAAAAGATCTGAAGTTAAAATTCGAATGAAATTATTTGTTTTTAAAAATGAAATTAAAGCATGGAAAACGCGTTGAAACGCGTCGCAATAAAACGCGTCTTGACAAAATGGTGCAAATTAGGCGTACTTAAGCGCGTCATACCCTATAGAAGCGCATTAGAACGCGTCTACATCATGCGCGTTTAAACACGTTAAGATAAAACGCGTCTAGCCGCACCAAAAGAGTGCATATTTTAGCGACTTAAACACAGGATGAAACGCGTTTTAACGATTCGAAAAAATTTACGTAGGTATGTCTAACTTTAGTATCAATGCTTTTTACTAGTGACAATCTTTTAGTGTACTAACCATACAGATTAAGTGTACCAGCGGCACGCTTTTAGTTGTGCTGATGATACACTTTAGGTGTGCCCGTAAAAGACTTTTTGGTAAAATGTGGAAGCGAAACACAAACAAAAAGCACACTTAAAGTGTCTTTTTTTGTTACCCGAACGTGATGAAAAAATGCACTGTTGCTCCTGTATTGGAGCTTTTTTTATGCTATTTGAACACTTTTACGGTGCTTTTCGATGACAGTGCACTTAACATGGATGTTATTACATCTCCAGGGAAGAATATTCGTCACAATAATAAATTAGTAATTTAGCATTTCCTTTGTGTTTTTTGTACCGTGAATTAGTAGGTTTTTCTTTTTGAGTTTTTATAAATTGCACTACAAAAAAACTAAGAAAAATTCTCTCAGTGTAACATATATTAATATTTTTGCTGCTTTTTTACGTGAACAACTCAGCCAACGTTATACACTTGATACAAAGAATGTTAGGATTCAAGTTCGTAAACATCATCAGGTGTGTTTGAGGTTAGAACTATAATGGATAATGAAAATCTGCGACAACTATAATCTGTGCACTACAAAAATGCAGTTGGTTCTTCTTTTGCTGATGTCTACAGAGTTGATAAACATATAATTATTCGAAAAACTAGGGTGTGAGAAGTTCAAAACGTCGTTTAAGATAAAAAACATTTGCTCAATTCCTGATTTGATATAGCTGATTCCCTTTGTTTTAATCTTGTAACTGTATTCGAGAATCAAAATAGAAGTGATCACTCCAGGAAACTATTCTTAGACTCTACTAATCAAAAACTGTATTCCAATACGGAATCAAATTAGGCTGCTAACCCGATGATACGTAGCTATACATTACGGCATCCAGAGAACGGAAAAAACGCAGCCAGCCCTCGAAAAAAATGGTCAAAATCCAAAAGTTTGCAAAAACAATTACACATATTGGCTATATCCTGCAGGACTATTCAATACGCTTACTATTCGGGATTTTTTCTAGGAGATTCTTCTCTATGAAAGAATCAGCTTTTTTCTCCCGACTAATTCAACGTGGAGAAACTGATAGAACTGCTGTTAAGCTGTTTCGGAGGTGTCTAGCAAACTTTGTGGATTTCTATCAATTTTTTTTGTTAGTTTTGTGTAAAAACTAACTTTATGATGTTGGACGGTGCCTAGAGTCGTTCACAGGATCTGTAGAAAACTTTTAGATTTCTCGACATTTGTAAGTTGATTTCGACTCGGAGCGTTAGGGACGCATTGTATTCAATGTCTGGGGTTTCAATGGCCCTGACAGCTTCTCAGTTTCTATGCATTTTGAAAGGTTTTTCTTATCAAAACATCCGTATTAGGGTATTTCACAGCTTCGATGATATATGTAGGAAATTTTATCATTCGTACCAGACACGTGAGCATTGCGATCTCCTGCGACAAATACATCATGTTCTCGAAAAGTCTGAGTAAAACATGATGCCTGCCTGGGTCCCATGTATCTAAAGACTGAGGAGTTTTCTAAAAAAACTACCTGAGAAGTTAAACTCGACCAGACCTTCTTCATAGAATAATATGCAGTAAAATCTCAGTAATATAGCCAAAATCGCAGGCTAAGCTTAATTCAATTTTTCAGCTAAGCTTTAATTTTTTGACAAAATTTCATTAAAACGCGCTTATCTCTCCGATAATATGTTCCCGCCTCCTGAAGCATTGAGATTCCGATAGACCTCAAAACTCTAAGCATACACAGACATTTTGAGCATGTTTTGGCAGTCACTTTGTATCGATCTCTGGATGTTTGAAAGATTGAATAAATCTTGCATAAAACAAACAGATGACATAATGTAGACATAGACGCTCATTACAGAGGGAAGAAAATAAAAATAAAAGTTGTCGTCTTTATTTTTTACATATTATATAGTTCAGAATGATAAAAAATAAAAAACTTGTTTTTTTAATTACCAAAGCCTTGTTATTCAAAATAAAGTTTATATTCATGATCCAGATGAAGATCTGAATCTAACTGTATGTAATTTGATTAGTTTCTCTCACTTTTTTCTTAGATCTTTGAACGAGAAACATACTTCTGCGACATCGTTTTCACTCTTTTCCTTTTATTTGGCGTTCACCAATGGGAAAGCTAGATCCAACATGTATTCACTGGACCCCTATTGTCGGCTAAATAAAAAGACAAGAAGACAACTCAAACGATACAATAAGTAAAGGATGTAACGTCTTTGTTACGAAAAAAAATAACACAACATGTATAACACCATATATAATATGCATGCACTATAAAGTTTTTCCTTTGACTTTATATACTCTTCACAGTACACTAAAGGCGGCATAGCATTTTTTGAAAATACAATAGACAATGCTTAAAATATTTTCTTCTCTCTTTATCGGACTTTTACCGAAGCATCAAGCAGAATAAATGCCTATTTTATTTTGAGCATGAATAAGATGACAGGTAAATCGATAAAAAACCTGAAATGGCGTAAAAACACCGAAAAACTGTTTGATGTGTTCATTCTTCGCTGCAAACCTGAGACAGATGTTATACAAGTCAACAGAATCATTCTCTCCTTGTATATATATAGAGGTCAGACTACGTATTTTAACGAAATGTTAAACCGAAAAATCGGTTAGCATCAGGTCCTATGCTGTAATACATTCTTCTCCCTCGAGGATATGGGACCTAGAGTTTACCCGATATCTGTTAACTAAATTTTTTAATAAAGGTTAACAAGTGAGCTTAGTTTATTGTAAAATAATTTATCTTCTAAAATGCTATATCTACCTATATATTTTCTTCGCCTTCAAGGATGTAAAGGGTAAGTCAAGCTAGATGTGAGAAGGAAGCTAATTATATTATAATAAAGTGTACGTAATTTTTGACATAAATCGTTCTCTTGATTCAATTTTATTTTGATGTTTCAACGTTTTAGATTTTTTTGTCGTCATTTCTTTTTTTTTCAAAAATGGAAGGCTGTCCGCGATTGCCAATGTTAAGTTTTGATTTAAAATCGTGTATGGAATCGGTTAATTTATGTGAAAAAATTCCTAGTGTAATTATCATTGTTTTTTTGTCTGAGAAAAAGGAGTTCAAAGATCTAACTAACATTAATCTTTCTCTTTAGTATATTTCTTCAAATTATCAAGAAAGTGGTGAAAAATATTTAAGCGAATGTGAACAAATTAATCGTCTTCGTCAGGTAAATAGGAAAACTATAAAACGTATCCAACGAAATAAAATATTTTCTGATTCTTTAGAGTGCTATTGATGCGTCGGCTGATCTAGTTGGTGTACAACTTTTGAAAAAGTATTATTGTCAGTTACAACTACTACGCAATCGATTTCCAATGTTGCCCGACACCGAATGTGCTGTTCGGTTTACATGGTATTGTATTCAGTAGAAAAAGATTTGTTCCGTACTCATACAAGAGATATATTTTCTAGGGAAGATGCTTATCAGAAAGACGAAAGTTCGTTTAATGATGCTCGATTTGAAGAAACTGCTATTTTATATAACATTGGTGCAATATATACTCATTTGGCGGGACGAGAAACAAGAAAAACTCATGATGTAAAGTTTTATTTTTCATTTTTTTAAGATATGATTTAACAAGACTTTGTCTTTCAGAGTATTAAAAATTCCTGTACATATTATCGTTGTGCGGCATGGGCATATCAAACCATTCGCGATCAATACACAGCTTATACTCCCGATTTGAGCCCTGACTTATTGACGTATCAATTTTATGTTGTATTGGTAAATCTAGAAGGTCAGCATATTTATAATTCTGTTTAAAATTTTGTTTATGTATTTATTCAAGGCACAGGCTCATGAAACAGTTTTAGAAAAATCATTACTCGATCAACGGCCAGCGTCAGTCAATGCACATATTGCAATGCAGATATCAGAATATTATCAAATGGCTTTAGTTAGTTTAACAAAGCCGGGCATTAATTCCATCGTATCAAAAAAATTTAAAGTATGGAAGAAAAATGAAAAAATATCACAGAACATATTCATGTTTGAGTAGTGCCAAATAAGTGAATATCAGAGACCGAAACGGGTTGAGTCAATGGTCGAATCAGGTCGGATTCGGGTCAAATAAAAAAATATTTCGGGTCCTGTTCGGATCACCAGAAAAAATTTTCGATTTTTCTTGGGTTTTTCTGCGAAAAATCTTTTTCGGGGTTCATTCGGGTCAAGGAAAACAATTTTCGAGTTGGGTGAGGGTCAAATGAGTTTGACCCCATTCTGTCTCTGATGAATACGTAACACCGAGAGGAAGAGATGATTTTTGTAGAATAGTTCATTACAATTATTTTAAATCCTTTGGTCTTCACGTTTATGCGACGCACAGTACTGGATTACATAGTAATTCGATACTATGTAAACCAATAGTGATCGCTAGATAAACATTTGTCGTAGAAACTAAGTGGTCATTTACCAAATTATATTGAAACCAATGTATCTATGGCTAAACAAAGTAGAATCTTGTTTTTAGGAGAGGTTCTTGCATTTTATTTACTTTTAGGAATGGCGTACAGTAGTCACATACAAGTTATCATACTATTTGGCAATGACGCATTTTTTTTCCGGTGTTACTTCAGAAGAGAACAAAAAACGTGGAGAAGCAGTTTGTTATTATGAGGCTGCTGTTGAACGTCTCCAAGAAGCATGGAAAAGTGCTGCAAAGGTATTAATGAAACTACATAGTACCAAGAAATAGTATTCTCTACGTATCAAACTATTTGATCAACTTTATTTTTCATTAAGATTTCAAATGATAAACTTCAACCATTCCAAGAAAGTCATACATTCTCGACAGATGTTATAGTTGGAAAGTAAGTCGGGTGTTCTACTTTTCTTGCTCAAATCTTGCAATGTATTTTACTAATTAAGATATAAATCGGCTAAACGAGATAATGATTCCGTTTTTTTTGAAAAAGTTCCAGCATTATCTAGTTTAACTGCCGTGCAAGGTAAATTAATCTATAGTTTGAAGAGAAGAACTCTTTATAATAAAATGGATCTGTTTTTCCAGGTGCAATTGTTGCCAAGCCACAATCATTTGATTTTCAGGATCCAGAAGTATGTGGTCCGGATATCTTTCAACGTTTACTTCCGATGGACACACATTTAGCTGCATCTGAATACAGTGAAGAAAAAGCAAAATTGCTACGCGAAGTTGTGGAATTAGTTGAAAATAAAAATCGTGAATTAGAGTAAATATTATACATCTTAAACATAAACATTAGACATAATTTGTTTTTGTTTAGAACATTCTTACTTTGTTTACAACTGGATCGAGTACCGCTTGATGATGAATATTTACGTTTACCTCGTGATTTATTTGATTGTTGTGCTGTTGTCGCTGTCCGTCCAAATATGCCAAAAGATTTAGCCTCATTGATGCAACGTAAATACTGTTTTTAAGTTCCCCGTGCCTTCATGTGTGTTTTCTCTATTTAGAATTAAATAGTCAACATCATGATCTTGAAGAACAAGTGGAAGAATTTAATCAAGAACTCAAAATTTTCATAGAAAATGGAAATGATGTATGTTTCTCTTTACGTTTATTCATTATTTTTCACTAGTATTGTTTTATTAGGCAGTCAAACAAAACAAAGAATTAAAAAGTTTACAATCAAATTTAAAAACAACCATAGAGTCGTTATCTCGTGCCAATGAAAATGATGTCGAACTACATAAACGAATGGTTACCATAAGTCAACATTTAAAATTACTGGGGTCACCACTTGACCAACTGGAAAAGACATTGCCGGTGATTACTGAACTTCATGGTAAAACAAATAAAAAATTACTCTCGTTTCTCGAATTTTATTCGCTTGTCTTTTTAGATGAGAATAATAAACCAAAACTTAGTCATTTAAAAACATTAGCAGAAAAAATTGAAGTTATGCGCAAACAACGTGAACAGTTGATCAATGATTTTCGTAAAAAAATTCATGAGGATGATATAACGACATTAATGATAATTCGTCGACAAGATAGTCACAAAGTAAACACTTTGTTGGCTTTTTTGTCTTGTGTTCATATTGTTTTTTTTTATATCAGAATCTCTTTGTGGAACAATTGAAAAAACATGAAGAATTGATTAATATAATCAAGCAAAACTGTGCAGCTCAAGAAAATATTCTTCAGATGTTGACCGAGGCAAATGCAGATTTTGCAGAAATTCGGTCAAAAATTACAGCTACAAGTGAAGCGTATGTTTTCTTTTATCTTATTATCGAACGATAAAGTTGAAATAATTTTGCTTGTAGTCGAACAAATCTGATCAATGATTATATCAATTCATTTAAATCATTCCAAGATGTAACAACAAAAGCAAATGAAGGCATTGAATTTTATAAGAAGTTGACTAGTAATTTAGAAAAATTGATTGAACGTTTTTCAACTGTACGACAGATAATTGCAAAGCAACAACCGCCATCAATACCATCACGTACACAATTGTCTCGAACATCTCTGCCAACACGATCAAATCAAGAACAAATTGATCGCGAATTTCCGAGTATTTCTCCATTAACGTCAATACCAACTTCAACATCAACAATGCCCGATCGTCCACGTCTCAAAGATTATTTAGCGATAATGAAACCAGAAACCTGGGGAACAGATAGTGTTGGTCGATCAAAACAGTTATCATCGAGCGATCGCCTTAGTACTTTACAAGATACATCCATGCCTTCAACAAATTATTACGAGACGCAACAACTACCATCGCAATTCGATTCTTCATTTAATCCTCAATTCCAAGCTAATCGATCAAATTCTATTCCACCTATAACACATTCTCAGCCAAACCTAATACAACAACCTCAATGGCAAGATCAGTTACCGTCGTCTGCTACTACCAGAACACTGTATTCAAATTCGATATCTCAACAGCTAAGTATGAGTCAATATGATCAATCACAAAAATCTCTTTTCACATCACATACCAGTATGAGTCAACCACCATCACAACAAAATTTCAATCAGCAACCATTTTCTCAAGCAAATATCTCATCATTAAATCCGCAAGCCCCATTTAATCAATATACAAATCAACAGCAAACTCCTTTTACTCACCCACAACCACATGTACAAAATCAATCAATTCATAATCAATATCCCTCATCACCACAGGAACAACAGCAACGTTTTACTTCACAGTCGACACTTCAAAATCCACCTGTGAACCCAATCGTATCAACGCATTATCCTCAGTCAGTCATACCACCCTCGTTTCATCAACCCTTCGGCTCAGTCAATAATTCTCTATCTAGTCAGTATCAAATGCCTCCTTTATCCTCACAACAACAACAACAACAACAATATCAATCTGCTTCTATTCCGGTTCCACAGACAAAATTCGATCCTTATCGGCCACAACCTGCTGGCGCCTACGAAATACCGAAATTACAACCTTATCAACCACAGTCAAATGTCCTATCAACCGTGCAATATCCACAACATTGGAACAACAACATCAACCATTAGAACAAAATATTAATCGAATATCGGGAATGAAACCAGAAGATGTTTATCGATCGGGTGTTTTTCTTCCGACTGGTGCGAGAATGCCGCCACCATTATCAAATAATAACGGTTATTCACCGCAGAATGAGATTAATCAATTTGTACAATATCCGTCACAGCACTACTCAATGCAATCGCAATTACAACCTGGGACTAACTTTTATAGTAATAATAACGCTAACTTTGATGTTGTTTTACCTTCTTCGTCTGCTAATGTAATGTCTAATATGTCTAATTTAACAATAAATTCTAATCAGTATTCATGTGTTACTAAAACAAACAAGAATGAACTAATGGATAGTGAGTTTATCATTGCTAATGACCATGTACCGCTAGATATCAAGAAGGAGATATCTTCTGCTCTAACGTCACCATTAGGTCCAGCGGAAATATCTCAAATAATCATGATATTGATACAACGTGTATACAATAAACACAAAATAATGGCAAGCCGACAACATATATCCAGTTGTGAACTTAATAGTAGATCAACCTTTAGCTTTTTCGTGTTAGTAATGATAAAAATTATGCGTATATGTGTTTGTAATTCAGGAGCTTGTCAATCTTCAAGATAAGACATACATTCCTGTACGTCTGCAACGTGAAAATGCTATCCGAACAAAAACCGTTATCATAATGCACGGCTGTAAACAACATAAAATTAAACAAATTGGTTTTTGTTTGTTTCACTCTACATTAAATTTCTTTATTTAATATAGATAATAATAATCGTATACAGTTGCGATATTGGAAATACGAACGACCACATAAAATCAATTATTATTAGAATAAGACCATTTTGTAACTAGTACACAATAGGTATGTGTAATCTCATATCAGAGCCCTGCAGGTTGCCAATATTTGGCAACCTATAACCTAACCTATAAAAAATTTCACAACCTAATCCTAACCTAACCTATGGATTCGACAACCTAATCCTAACCTAACCATTGAAAAAAAAATAGAACAACCTATAACCTAACCTAGCCTATAACTTTTGCAACCTAATCCTAACCTAATCTATAGCTTTTGCAACCTAATCCTAACCTAACCTATAGGTTAGGTTAGGTTAGGTTAGGATCAACCTGCAGGGCTCTGTCTCATATGTACGTGTCTGAAAGATATTACATTCTGCTATTTTAGACACATTAACGAGGACCGTTATTTGGCTTAAACACGCTGATTCATCATTTTTTTCTTATTGCTGAGTGCTGTTAGATAATACATAGACATTATTAAGTTTCGTTCAAGAATTACAGTATTTTTTTCTATCATAGACATTACGTAATGCGAGGTTGACAATATTAGTGCCATGTTTACAGGATATTATGAAAACATACTCTTGACTATTTTATTTCGAAAGGACAAGTGGCAGAATGTGAGGTTTCGTGCCAAAAAAGTTACACAATGAGTCATACATATTCGGAATCAGCGTCGAATTCTGAGTGAAACTGTATTCTCAGATCGTTCAAATTCGAGAAAAAATTTTTTCGAAAAATTTTAGGGCAATTCAGGAACGTCGAAAAATACTTTTTCTCTAAACTAGCAAGATGACACTTTTTCTGACTCAGAATTGAATACTGATCACGAAAATCGCATTCACACTTCATCGAAATGCTTCCATGTGAAACGGCGGCCGAAACAAAAAATGGTCGAAGACTTTGTCTATATGTACTTCACTGTGCTTTATCCAAATATGTAAGAATCAAATTGATTGGGCAACGCTTCAGCCCTGAAACCTCCAATAACCTGAAGGATTTCCAGTCTCCGACTCGTTGACTGTCAAAGGTACACCTAGAAACCTTAAGCCAATAAGCTATTTACACTGGAGATAGATTAAGCAGCGCTCTTTCTAATGGTGTGTCGTTCAAGTCGAAAATCAATGTCTA
>CAJNOQ010000454.1:0-50112 GCA_905250885.1 Didymodactylos carnosus | reverse complement strand
CCTGATAATTTATTCAATTACATTGAAAATATACACCGTGACGTTTCAAACACATAGGTGTTCTTCATCAGACGAACACCTATGTGTTTGAAACGTCACGGTGTATATTTTCAATGTAATTGAATAAATTATCAGGAAGAGTATTTTGAACTTTACTTTTGACAATACATTCTTTTATAATCATAATTTTAATCAGACTTTTCCGTTAAAACCATCGATCTGAACTCGTAACAGAATCACTTGTTCGCATATTCGTTCAATATTGTTAATCTGAATCTCGAATCATTAGAAACATGTAGAAACTTCACAGCTAATAGTTAACTCCAGGTTACAAGCAAACTTTTAGTCAATGTTTCTAAAAGAACCTTTCAACGCGTAGTGAAATAAATTCGATTCTGTTTATTCTGCAGACATTTATGCACTACTGTGCACGGAAAAAGTCTGAAAAGAGAATGGAGTTTGGACTGAATAGAGAACAAAATGCGAATTATTAAATTTTTACACTGTTTAGAGAACGGGACTGAAAAGAGAACGGTATGGAAAGATATTTTTTCACTGTATGTGTACGGTTCTAAGGTAGAATTTTTCATACGCACGCTTCTTCATATTTACACATCGATGTGTAAACAGTAACAGAACTATATACTAAACAAAATGATGCGCAGACAATGGCTACCACTGCGAATTTGTAATACGGAAACTAAACTTAATGAATTAATATTAGAAAATAAAGTATCTAGATTTTAAGCTTGAAAGTATAAACGGCAAAGTAAAAATGCATTATACATTACGACGTATATTGCCACTGTCCGTTTTTTTATCGACAATAAAGAGAATGCTGATAGATTGGTCTGAAAAATTGACTTTGGCTAGGTTTTCGCAAAATGTCGTTATAAGTAAAGAATTAGAAACATTAGCACTAAAATGGTCTCAAGATGTTATCAAATATGCAACTCCAATTCCATGGAATATTTTTGAAACGGTTGTTCCTACATCATATCCAATAATGAGTATCCAAGAGTGGATTAATTGTTTTGGTAGCAATGCATTTTCATCATTCAATCATTTTAAGATATGGTATGAATCTGCTCACATAGTTTCGGTTCAACAAAACTGTTATTCGTGCTTTTGCAAAGAATACGTTTGTAAACATACAGTTGAACTTGCAATTGCTTTTGGCTATCATGTAATCTCAAAAGATCGTATGCCTTTAGGACCAAAAAAATCTAATCTTGCTCTACTTTTTTGAAATATCATATATATTTGCATTTCTTTGTACAATATTTTTGTTGTAGGTAATGTAAGATATATATAGATAATAATTCACTATTCGAACATATAACCGTTCGCTTTTCAGCACTAATTTCGTTCTCTTTTCGGTTTTTCCGTTTTATAATTCTGACCGTTCTCTAATCAC
The DNA here is from genome assembly GCA_905250885.1 of Didymodactylos carnosus. Classification (NCBI taxonomy): domain Eukaryota; kingdom Metazoa; phylum Rotifera; class Eurotatoria; order Philodinida; family Philodinidae; genus Didymodactylos; species Didymodactylos carnosus. The sequence goes on along the minus strand of CAJNOQ010000454.1, from coordinate 48,695 downwards.
TCCAAATTTGACCATAAATAGGCAACCGTTCTCTTTTTAGCCCTAATTCCGTTCTCTAAAAAATCCTTGTCCACTGTACACTGTATTTTTTATAAGCTATAGTTTATTGATAAGTATGTAAAAAAGACAAAACGAAAAAAGAAAAAAAGGGTGTTTTATACTGTAAAAATTGATAAATATCATGCTCAAAGATGTAAATATGTGCTTTCTTTCTAAGCAGTTTCAAGTAAGATTAAAAAAAAAAGCACTAAAACCAAAAATGTGCAACATTCGTAATGACTAGTCAGACGAACGGAAAACAATAAAATAAGGTACTTAAGAGATTGAATCACCAGTAACAACGATTTGATTACCATTTCGATATCGAACTACTTTTTCTTCTAGATATGTTTTTCGAGCAGGGTGATCATCAGCCGGACGATTTATTGGTAACCAAACCGGTTCACCAACGAAAAAACGTTTTGCTCTTATATAGTTGTTTTTATCGGGAATAAAACGATGATAGATGCCTGAAATATAAATACAATATAGTTCAACCATGAAGTCAGACAAAATTCTAGTCATGATCATCGTTCCTCTTACCTGCGGGTAAAATAAGTAAATCACCTGGAAACACATTGATTCGAATCCACCGATCATCAAAGTCTCGACAGTCGAAATATCCTGAACCTTCGAGAACTAATCTGATTTCTTCATCCGAATGAAGATCTAAAATAATAAACAATTCTTCTTTAATCGTTCTTTTTCTTTTGCAATATATTGTCTTACGTTCGTTAAAAAATGTTTCTAATTTTTTTTCATAATTTTCCATTGTTGGTTGTACCGTTACTTCATCCTCATATGAATAATGGCGATCATTTTTTAATTTTTCTAATGATGAATGTTCAGTTTGAATATGATCCGGATGAAAATACCAATATTCTACGCCTGTTCGATCACACATTTGTTTTGTATCTATTTCTTCACCGATATGTGGATCTTGCGGATCATCAAGTTTATTGTCCATATACCAACTACGCACCTAACGAAAGAAAGTGAAATGAAAAGTTTCAAGATGTCATTATATGTTGCAATAAACCTCTTACCATGTTTTAACAACAATATACGATCAAACAGCAAAATAAATCTGGAATGTAATATATGACCAGAATAATATAAGTCAACATGGACATTGTACCTTACGATACCATTCTTTCAATTAATATTTACGATTTATTATATCGAGAATATTTACTTTTTCTTGGATTTTTAACATTCATAAAGATACACAAATTCCCTTAGGCATTTTCGGTGTGTGTGAACAAGATTCTGAGTTAAATCAGATAACTTTGACAATTGTTAATATTCGAAGAGCTTTTGTCAAAAACGATGTCATTTGTCTTTGATAGAACTATATTCAGCTAATGAGATAGATAATACCTCTATCATTTTTCAAACAAAGGAGAATGACTGACTCATGAGAAAATGACTGTAAGATAAAGAACAACAATACATTTTAACTAATCTAACAGGATGTATATTTTAGTGATAATATTAAATTTAAAAAAAACCTGTTTAATCCTTCGTTAGTTCCACTACTCTCATTCAATGAATATCTTTTCTTAATAATTAAAAAAGTGCAAGAAATAAGCACATTTTTTCCATTTGCTTACATTTCAATTATCAAACAAACAATATGCGTCTGAAATAAGTACGGTTTTAATTGCCTTATTCATATACTTTATCATAAATATTTAAAAAAAAGCATAGTTATCAACAAACAAGTCTATAATGATAACAATTTTCGCATGTAAAGATTGGTTAATATGCATAAGTTAAAATGAAAAACAAAGATTTAAATCACTGTTTGCCTAATAAGAATAAATTCCCATAGAAGAATGCGATAAAGAGAAAAATAATATACCGAAATAGTTTGTAGGAAAAGGCAAGTTGTTGAATGTAGAGAGGAAAACAAACTTCCGTAACAGAAGTAGACTAGCAGTTACATCACAAAAGAAAATTTTATAGTAAAAAATAATAAACGAATAACAACTACATAAAAACAGTTAACAGAACACACACAAACAAACAAAAAAAGAAAATTATACGCGTATAGGAAAACCGGATTCCGGATGGATGATCTTTCTTAATTAAAAGTAAGACAAGTCACCTAAACTGTGTTTGCTTTAGTGGTCCCAACAAATATTCTCAACTCAATTAAATTCAATATCTGACCATGAGTAAAGAGTAATTGGCGTTGTTAATTGCTCTTTTGAGGGCATCACAACTTAAAAAAATCTACTTTGTCTTGACCAAAAGTCGATTTTTGTTAAACGCACCGATGTGTAGTCTGAAGTATCCACTTTCCGAATCCCTATCATTTTATATCTTGTAAGTGCAGAATCAGTTTTTTTTTAGACATCTAGATTTGTTATATTTAACCTGTTGACGGGTAATATTTCCAATATAAATATGAGAATAACAGCAGCTGTTATTTTCACATTTGTATAGATTTGTTATGAATTTTCTGACAAATTCACTGATAGTAAGATTTTATTCATTATATTACAAAACTCTTCAGACAAAATCTCGTAAGAGAAGTTGTGTCTAGAGCAGTGCCCTGAGAAATCTGATTAACTGAAGTTTCTTTTACATGAAAATTTATCTGTCATGAAAATCATACAAAAAAAAGTGATATTGAAAATATATGTATTTTTAACATTCATAAATAACCAACCAAACAAACTATGAGTGAAATGTCACAACATCAACATGAGTACATCGAATGAGTACATCGAAGAAAAAAAAAATACAGAATAGAAATGGTAACACTAAAACAAAAACGATAACGAAAAAAGATTGCGCGTTATGCCGAATTATTATTGCACAAAGAGATATGTAACTCGTTCGTAATAGATAAGAAAAGATGGAATGTATGAAAGCTCTGCTAGCTCATAGTTGTCATTAAAGATCTAATTTTTTGAATACTTTCATCTTTATATGCAAAACTTAAACACAACTGTCTATCTCTTAAGTCTCCCCATCCACCATTCACTTGTTTAAACGGTCTTTTGCCTTCATAACGTAAATGTACTTGTAATGATGTAGGAAAAAGATATTTTAAATTATTAGTATAAAGTTGTGATGTTTCATTCCATTTTTTTTCAACATCTGATGTACTATCACCACATGTTTTTTTATGATGTGTACCACTAAAAAACAGACAAGAAATATAATAAAGTATAAAAATATGTTGTTTTTATTCAAGGACAAAATGAAAGATTGAGTGATGGATAAATCAATATTTTCAACTGATTGAGATGTCAAGAACTCATAGTAATGTAAAGTGCATACCATGATCCAAGATGAATAAGTCTCGTGGCTGATGATAATAAAACTTTTGGATAATTGAATCGTTGTTGTGCAAGATAAACAAGACTCCAATCCCAATTATAATCATCAATGGTACAAAATTCTTCAGCATATTTAGATAAAAGTAACCAAAAATTGTATGAAATAGTCATGCCAAGATTGTAACGAGCGTGCCAGTACGCAATAGACACCTAAAATCAAAATAAATCATAAAAAAAGAGGTAAACAAACAAAAAAATAGTTGTACTTTACCTTTCCACCAAGATGATCAAACTGTTTACCAGATTTTTCTAAATTACCTAGCGTATAAAATATACAATCTGGACAAAGTCTACGAAAAAAGTGAAAAGAAAAAATTTTAGTGATAGAATTTCAAGAAAACTTTTCTTCTCTTACTTTGATTTTTCACTTTCCATTTTTTGTAAAAATACAAGAGCATCGGGTGATAAATAAAAATCCTCTTCTAATAATAAAACTAAATGATCCGTACGATTTCGGAGTACTCGAAGAAAATTAAATACATAATTGAGCTAAAAGCGCATCCATTATTATATAACAATCACATGAAAAAATTAAATATTTCGTGTTTACCTTCCACCACCAATGATGTTTTATTTGAACAATATTACTTTCTCTATAGTGACCATATTTATCTGGAAAATTACCATTGTTACAACGAGTGAGTAATGCTCTAAATAGAAAAATATTAGAGAATATGAATTTAATAGTGTAGAGTGAATACAAATTACGAAAGAGGAAAAGTGGTAAATCTAGCGAAACAAATATGTTAGAAATGTCGGTGTTTTTTTATTTGTTATTAGTGCAGCTTTGTCACTTTAATAGTAACAAAAAGCCTTACCTCCTATTTGTCGTCATATTGTTAAACAATAAACTTAAAACGAATAGGATATTTATTACGTTTGCTTACTCTCATAATAAGAGCAAAAAATATATATTGTCATTAATAACATACTTGTGTTTGGGTAAATCACGGGGACAATCATGTGGATCTAATCCAGGAAACTCATCGGGATACAATTGTTGAGAAAATGGATAAAATATCTGAATTACCTAAAATATAAAAAATGATATCTATCAATAATTTAGGATATGATTTGTAAGAATAGAAAATCGATTATTCTTACCGGTGCAAATGTAATATTTTTAACAAGATTATTTATTTTTGTATCAATATAATCGTGACTAAAAACTATTAGCGTACTATTTATATTTACGACATGTTTTAACGTATTTATGAACATATTTAAATAACTAAATCTTGTATGTACTTGTACTAATAGAACATAACGTGTATCACTCTTATATAGATGTTCATTATAGAAATATTGTTCATTATTTTTCATTTCAGCATACTTCCTTAATAATAATATAGATGTACGATTTATTGATAATTTTTTTGTAGATAATGATGATGAAGAATCAATAAATGTTTGCGATTCTACTGTATCATTATTATTATCTTCCGGAAATACTACTTTTGTCATTATTGATGAGGATGATGAACGTTGAATATGATTATAGTAGTACAATGTAGAAAATTTAATAAGTGATAAAAATATCATCCAGAATACCATATAACGTATCAGTGCATAACGAAAACGAAAAAATCTATACATTATTATCGAATGGGGACAATAACATCGAATTAAAGTGAAAACAACATTCTAAATTTCAAATAAAACACTAATCAAAATTCAATAGAATTTCTCTATTCAGAATAAGAGAACCGGTTGTTATTAAAAAGGAGTATGATCAGTGTAATGGACAGTCAAATTTGTATCATACTGAATGAAACATCCCATAATTCATTATGCATTCGTTGTTCTTTTAGCTAAAAAGCTCTCACTATAAGAGAAACGATATTGAAAACTAGTGAAAAACATCTGGCGCGTTAGTAACAAACAATATGGGACTACGTATATTTTTATGCAAACGTACGTTATACGTACATTTATGAGGACAATAAGCGATTCAAAATATTTTTAAAAGGTTCAGGATTTTTCAGGAAAAATTGAGTCTATCAAATTCTTACTTTCAATCGTTTTTAAATTTTTTCAGTTTAGCCTAAAGAAAGAGCAGTTTTCATCAAAATCGGATCAACCATTAAGGAAGTAGCGTATGCAACATGCCTATTGTTCACATTTTCCATTATACACAAACGAAAACAGAATTATTGTAGAAAGTTGACGGACGGTAAATGAATTACAGCCTTAAAAGTCAGAATGGTTCATTCTAATGGTGTTCTCTATGAATCAATGAATAACGATAAAATATCAAGATGAAGAAAATAAATACAAAGACATAATTACCTGTCTGATCGGTAATAACTGATCTAATTTAAATTCAATAATAAAAATAGTCCAATAATAATATTCAAATAAATTTCTCGTATACTCACAATAAATAATAATGAAAATAGTTTTTTTTTTAAGTTGAATAATAGACATGGGGCAACATATACAACAAGCTAAGACTATAAACTCAAATTATAGCAATAACATAAAAGCACCATACACGAATTTTTAGAGTAATAAATCCTTTTCTCTTTTTTTGTTGTTTTTGAGAATGATAAAATATCTAAAATAGTAAAATTGTATTTTTTTTTTATAATTAGTTTTTGTTTCCATATTTAAGAATATATCAACAAAAATAAGATGAGAACATGAAAGCAACAGATGTTCTTCAGTTGATACAAAGGTTAAAAGAAAAGATAAAAATGTACTGAACTAAATAGAAACAATATCATTTTGTCATATGATCAAAAATGAGAAAGAAAAAAAAAAATAAATGCTTTTATTTTCTTCTTAGTTCATAGAATGTCAATTATTTGTTTTTGAAAATATTAATATGTTCAAGTTCTTACAATTTCCTTTCTCTTCTTCTTTTTTAAACTGTAATCGAAAACAGAAGTTCATTAAGTTGATTTTCTTTAGAAGCTGAAAGTTTAGACACAACCAATCTGGGTAGTATTCAATATGTTTATCGTTTAAACGAGACAATTTCCGATGAAAAAGGAAATTGTAAGACCAATTCAATGTTAAATAAGCGATTATGACATAGTCAATTATGAGTAAAAATGTATGTATGCTCTTTTTTCCCCTCTTTTTTTTTTATATTTTTATCCTATAGGTCACGAACACGAACGCTATCCCTATGTTGAAACTGAATATATTATTTTTACTCTTATATTTGTGAGAAAGACGAAAAAAGAAAAAAATTTAATACTGTCAATGATATCTAATTGACAAAATGAAATTAAATATTTTTAACAGACACACAAAAAAAAATAGAGTTTATAAATATATTCTTAACGTATCTGTCGCTTTCATTTTCGTGTTTCAAATTTAGTTAATTCTTTTTAATTGACAAAAAAAACTTTCTGAGTAATCAAATTATTGAATATTTTTTTTTCTTTTTTTTCATCTTTTGATATAGGATCAATAAATAGATCTGTCATGAACGAAAAAACAAATTTAAACTTACCTAAGGCAATTGATGGCGAAAAAAAAAATAGATGTATTACTTCTGTCCATCCTCGCTTGACAAAAGTCAAACTTGATGTAGATCGATTAAATAAAAAAAAATGTATATATATATATATATATATAAAGAAAAAACACAACTCCTTCTGGAATTCAATGTGAATAGACGAACAATAATAAGTCAAAAAATCTCAAATTGTATAAGAATACGTAAAAACTGTTATTATTACACATATCAATAGTCGCTGAATCTAAACGAAATATACTTTAGATTCAATAACAAAATTAAAAAACAAAAAACATGATTTTTTTATGCCCTTATAAAATGATTAAAAAAATGTGAAAAGTTTGTGATAGAAAGTCTGATATTTTGACGTTAGAATAAGAAATGTTATTGTCTATGACTTAGTGATGATAAATGTGTGCCATTTAGCTTGATGCGATTATCTTGTTCATATTACTGTATTTTTAATTCGCTACAAGTCTGTTAAACAGAGTTGTTTGGTTTTACTCTCACTTTCTTTCTTATGTAACCAGAATTTTTTTTTTTAACTTATAATACGTTCTACGCAGTAAACAAAAAATTTGGAAAACAAAGTGTAAAGAAAACATAAAGAATAAAAATTAGTGATAAAACATGCTAACGTGATTCATCGCTAGTCCGCCCGTAATGAAGTACTTAGATATTATACGTAGAGGAAAATTCTGGATGATTTTAAAAAATGATAGCATTTCATTATTTTACTACAAAAAAATAATTAACTCTGTCGATCGACAGTTATTGTATGAGAAGGCTCTTATTTTTCTTTTTCATACTTGTTTTAAATAGGTACGATAATAAATCTAAAGAGTAAAATCTTCGAGAAAATTCAAATATCGATGATGAAAATGTGCTGAAGATGCCTGATCGATTTCTTAGAATGAGTTAAAAATTCTCGTAGAAAGTAGTGTAACCAAAAAGTGACATTTAAGAGAATCAATAAAAGAGGATCTTAATGGAAGAAGCAATTTGTTTAACAAAGCCTCTCGTTTGTAAACAAATGTTTTCGAGATTTATATGATGTCAAAATGAATCGACTCTTACTTATTACTACTATCTCAATTAAGTTTTAAGCTGTAATTTATCGAAAAGTCATTCTAGGAAACGTCAAGCATAAATCCAGTGTTTCTAATGAGAATTACAAGCAAATTGGATTTCTACAGTTTACCGTCACATTTTCCAGCTGAAAATAGAATGTAAAAGTCACTTTGCCACAGTCCATATCGTCTTTCAAGACGAATAACGGACTGGTTTAGAATGGAAATCATAGTCTACCTTTTCTAAATAAAACTGTAAACAACAGTGGTATTTCATGACACAGCGACGATTTATAAGAAAACAAAGAAAAAAAGCAGTTTTTCTTTGCTACGATTAAGTTAAGATTAATACGACACTGTTGCATCAAACGTGTAATAAGTACAATTTGACAGTGCTACATTAAATATGTAAGAATATAAAATTAAAAATGTGACGCTCACAGACATGATCTCAAGCTTTTATAAAACTCATACACTTTTAGCGTGACGTTCCGGGTCAGTGTTGTGCTTTACGGTAAAAATATATAGTGAGTTTTCCACTGAATAATCAACCAATAAAAGTTAATCTAATTATCCTATTAATGACAGAATGCCACTGGAGTACCAGTCAGAGATTTTTTCCCCCTCAATAGTCGCTAAATTGGTCTTTGACACTGCAGTTTGTACTATTCATAAAAACTTCAAAAGCCGCAATAGTAAGTAGATGGCATTACAAGTATTATTTTTAGATTGGATAGTTTGGCGGCTTATAACTCACCATCATACAGCTGTTACTGCTGTAATCTAAATAAACATTATATCATCTGCATCTTCGTACTCTGCTACAGGATATGTTTGCTAGAAAACTGTCATTTTATTCCTTAAATAAATTCCTACTGAAACAATTCAATTTCACCTTTTAGTTTTAGATAAAAATGTCGAGTAACTTGGGGTAATGGTTTATTTGCAAGTTATCAACTCATGACGGACTTCTTAGTTCTATTTTACTCTTAGATATAATGTCACAATAGCTCCTGGCACATTTGTTTGTGAAGAACGTTTACAGTTGGTCGGAGAAATTTCGATAGGCACTAAGACGGTATTACATCCAAGTGTGAGTATTATAGCGGAAGCTGGTCCAATTTATATTGGTGAAGGTAACTTAATCGAAGAACAATGTGTCATTGCAAACAGGTAAAATTGGTTCAACTGATTGTTTATAATTATACATTATATACATAATTTAGATTTCCTCCGAATGCCGACAAAGATCAAATGAATCAAATTGTTATGATCATTGGAAACAACAATGTGTTTGAAGTTGGATCACGTAATTTTCAATTGCAGATTAAAATGAGCTATTCTTCTACGTTTCTATTTATTTTAGATTGCGAAGCATTGAAAGTTGGAGATAATAATATTCTTGAGTGCAAAGGTAAATTTGTTAAACGTAACAGCAGTGGGAAAGGCCAATAAAATATCTTATTTTAATTAGCTCGAGTTGGGAGAAATATTACATTAACGAATGGTTGTGTTATTGGGGCAAAATGTTCGTTAATGACAAACGAAATATTACCCGAAAATACTGTCATCTATGGATCAGAACATGAAAGACGAATAATGCCAGATAGGCCAGCAGTAAGTACTCTTAACATATTTTTCGACTAAAAGAGCGTTGCTATTTCTTTTTCATTTCATTGTTTAGTTTCAAACACATCAGCTGGATTTTCTTGCACGAATTCTTCCAACATCTCATTATGTTCTCAAACATGGAACAAAAACTCACGCTCCAACCTCTCATTCTTAGTGATCTATGTCTCATTTGTGTTCTGATCTTTGTTGTTTGGCTCACTAAACAATGTTTGTTTATCAGATAGAAAAAGCGAATTTGATAGGATATCAATCAGTTTTTTACAGCTCGAAATATCTAAAAAGGTGAGTTTCAGCTTTTTGGTTTTTGTAAATAATGTTATTGATCGAAAAAATTGTTTGTTCTAATTTGGAATATAAACCGCAAAGTTTCTACTATCTGATGCATTATTATTTTTGTTTAGGTTTTCTTTGTATCAATAAGGAGCTATTTTTTAGTTATATGTGAAAGAAGGGTTGTGTTTTTTTTTGTTCTTGTAACTTTTGTAACTGATTATTATTTTGGATGGTTATTGCTGATGATGAAAATAAAATTCGTCGATGTTGAGTATATCTTGGTATCAAACATTGTTTCTAAAGTGTTTACAAAATAGAGAAGTATACGTCAATACCAGACAAACGTTCTGGCAAACGTTTTCGTATGTCTTATCCAAATTGGAAGGCAACTTTTTAAGTGCATGGTTACGATTGAACGAATAATTTATAAGCTCAGTCTATTTTATGAAACTATCAGAGCATCTCCGGTGCTTAGATTTAGAACATTCGGTCTTACTTTATCTGATAATCGATTCTTTAACGAATCCATCTGGAAAAGGTGAACGAGTATCGATAAATAAAATGCGTTCACCTGTATCCTTGTTCTCAAGCTTTATATTACTTGAAGCATTACTGTTTTCTTTAACATTTTATCTTAAATTGAAATGCTATTCAAAATAACACTTATCTTACACTCGGCGAGCTATTCATAAAGAAGACATTGCTTTCTTATGTGAAGTGACGAACGGCTCTTCACTCAAACCAAGAGGGAGAAGGTGACCTTTTTCTTTCTTAGTATCGCTCAGTATCGGATGCTTCGCATCTCAAGCTTCGGAAAGCATTTCAAGTGCTCCGCAAGGGTCTCGGAGCCGCCTTTTCCCTGTTGGCTCCAAACTATAGAGATGGCTCAAACTCTCATAGTCTATTCCTTTCTGACTTTTTTCCATTAACATTGACAATATTTTCTTTAACTTTATTCAGGAGTAATATTATATAGTAGTCATGTGATACTTAACAGCGTATATAGTCGGTTGTAAGATAATTAACCACAAACTGTGGGCGTTGTATTAGAGTATAGTAATTAACTATGTATAGTATAAAGAGTGAGGATAAGGATTCGGTGAACAATCTGTATTATGATCAAAATCGTTTCTATGTCCTATATAAAATAAGAACAGAAATATCGTTTGAATATCTCTTCAAAGTTTTTGCGTGTATTCTAATTTTCTTGTCGTTACACCCAATCGATCACCAATTTTGCAATTCTGCAAAATCCATATTAGAATGCCATAGCCTTCTAATACGACCACGCCACTTTTTTCGAAAACTTTTGAACATTTGACTTCTAGAAACCGTGAAATTATGCATATTTTCGGTCTTGGGCTCTTGGAATTTTCGCAGCAGCGCGTTGTTACAGAAGTAGAGAGTATGACTATTCTTTCTTAATTATCTCTTCTATCGAATAATCCTAAACATCGAACATAGAGAAGTGTACTGACTCCCATGATTGATGTTGATGAACAGGCCGTCACAGTGCGCATTTTTCGCATGGCAGGCGGACATATAATTTTTGTGCTCGTACACGGGTTTCTTTTGCTCAGAAGTGATTGTATATCACTCCGAAAATCACTTTTAAGAAAATCACTTTTTACAAATTTCGAAAACTTTTAGAAAATTTTGGTTGGAAGATCGGATTAGAAGACCAGCCTAGAATGTTTGATCCGCTGGGACATAATAGAAGGCCATGTTCTTGTATTCTGTGGAGGGGACCGGATAATGCGAATAGTATTGTTAACGTCAGGGCTTTTTACATCGTTTAAATCGAGTCGTTTTTGGAACATTTTATATTAAAGAAACGGTCTTTTTATAGACCGCTCCCAGACCGTTTTCTTATCATTACTGGACCATTTTGATGATATTTACCAGATCTCCATACTTTGGACTGATTACCTAAGAAAATAATGCCAAAATATGTTCACTTTTTTTAATTTTTCTAGTCTTTTGTTAGCACTGCAGCACTATTATCAGCACTCCTTCCCTGCGTGAGCGTTTGACCGTTAACGGTCAATTAAATCACCCTCAGACACTAGAAAGTTTCTTTCTGAAACATTTCCATTTTCTGGTCTTATTCAGTTATTTACTCATTCTCATTTGTAAATTTTTAGTATAAAAATATTACTGCAGACACTTTCAACTACGTTCAGACATTCTTTGAGTCAGCGGTTCATTGAATCGTAGATAAACGTTAGTATTTATATATAGTAATGTAAAACTTTCTTTTAAGCATAAATAGTCCTATTTATACGATAAATCAGTTTGCATTATCCGACTTCTTTTTATACATTATTGAAGATTATTATGGATTTGTTCAAGTAAATTCCAGATAAAACTCTTTCTCAAGATACAACAATCAATTAGGTTACATGTCTGCGAAATTTTGTCTTACATGTACTCGGATGTATATTATATGTTATTACACAGTGGAAGATGAAGGTTTTTTATGAATACAGAACCGACATATCTGTCTCTTTTCTGTTAAACATTTTTCCTAGCAAACGATAATTTTCTTAGTCCAATCTAATGGTATAGTAAGGCGTGTACAGTTCTTTCTCTCTTTTACATCTAACACATTTATTAATTATACAATTTTTTATAAAGTCTGTATAGGTTTTTCTGTCACTCTGACATTAATTTTGTTACCTAAAGCATGAGTGGTTTATAATATCACACTGATTGAACATGTTTACAATGACAAAATTTCGCTGAACATGACATACTGTAAAAATCAGTATTTAACGATATATTGACAGACGGTATATTATAAACAACGTATAGACAATATTATACCGTCTTTAGTTGGAAGAAACAGTATATCAATGGTAAACTAAAAGCTATTCTCTTTCTTTTCTTCTCTTCTTGTTATGGTTATTGCTGCGCTAATCGAAATGTCAGACAAATGTCAGCTTGATAAAACTAATCTCTCAAGTAACTAACCATAAAAAATCTCTGAAAATATAGTTTCTCGAGTCTGAAAATTTCCATATGCATGTTGTGTAAATGTATCTTTGAGATTTTCATACAATATTATTATGGAAGAAATAATATACGATCCATAGGAATAATTTGTATTTCTTCTTTGATACATGAACTAGATCGTGACAAAAATAGAAAGAACTCTTTAATATAACAATAATAACGATAATAATAAATAACAAATGGAACGATAATAGGATTTTCGTGTCTGTTAAAGGCATTTTGATGCTGTTTATTGGTTATATTGTACTTTAATGAGACTATACGATATTATTATATAACGAAAGAAATTTGTTTAAACACTTCAGAAAATTTTCGGCAATGGACAGTACAATTGGACTTAAAAAACGGGCTAGTTTTATGCCACAGCATGGAGTATTACAGGTGAGAAATTTGTACTATGACATGATGAATGTTGTAATCGTAAGAGTTAATTATCAAAAATGACATCTCATGTGTTAAGAGTAACAGCACTTGTCAACATTATCTTTTTGTGGAAATAAATAAAACACGAGCTGTTAATGTGAAAACTACATATTCTGTACACATATCATATTTACTTGTACAGTGTTAGAAATATTATTGTTTTTGTCATATAAGAAAGTTAACTTATCATTTACTATATGATGGAGCAACGTCCTAATCAAACAATTGCATTATGCAATTATAGAAAAGCAGATAGGGGTATATACGTTTTTATTTCAAAAATAAAATGTTTATTTCTATTTTAGCGTGAACTTAATTCATTACCGGAAAAAGTATTACTCTATATATTTTCATTTTTACCCCATCAAGAATTGATTCGTTGTGCACGTGTATGTCGCTTTTGGAGACAATTAACACAAAATAGCAAATTATGGAAAACGGTACTTTTACGTCCAGAATATCATGGATTACATGTGAAAAATATTGATCAATTCTTAATATTGGTTGGTCATCGATTTGCATTATCTCTACAATATATTGAATTACCAATGGAATTAATAACAGCCGATGTTTTACATGAACTCGCCAATCGATGTCCAAATTTAAAATATATGACATTAGATTTTTCAACAGCCATGCAACTACACGATTTTAATGATCTCAATGTATTTCCATGTAATTTAAAAATGTTATGTATTTGTCTATCAGAAGTGATTTTCTTAGAAGGTTTCATGAGACGAATTTATACTTATTTATCATCATTGGAAATATTGCATGTTATAGGTATACAATAAGAGAGATTATGTAGAAATTATATGTATTTAAATTGTTTTACTTTCATAGGAACAATTGAAAAGTCAAACGAACCAGAAGAAGAAATATATGAAACGATTAACATTAGCAAAATAAAAACTCATACACCGAATTTACGCGTTAGTCTTGAACAAAAAACTTTTCTTGCTCTTCATTTTAAATCGTTTGTGGATTTTATTTTTCTATTTAAAGGTTGTTAATTTTTATGGAATCTATTTTATCGACGATAATCATATTGAAATAATAGCGTCTGGTTGCATACATCTTGAATGTTTGGCATTAAATTTTTGTACACGATTGAAAGGAGGAAGTTTCAAAAGTCTCTTACAACGATGTAAAAAGATACAGTGTCTTCTTTTACAAAATACAGGCAAGTATTCGTATTATTTCAAGTATACATACTTATTTCTACTGTTCAACATTTGATATAATTTTTACCTTCTAAAAACTACGTTTATACTAATTATTAGAAAAAATCATAAATAATAATAAATTTATATATTAAGGTATCGAAGATAGTGGTATTTTATCGGCTGAATGGGAATCATCATACATTAATGAACTTGATATATCGTCAACCGAACTGACTGAAGGATGTTTATTAGATTTATTTTCTCGTTTACCAAAATTGAATTATTTAGCCGTGCCAAATTGTGATGGTTTTACAGACAAAGTTAGTATACATACTCATATATTATATGTAATATTCAAAATAAATAAAGTAATTATTACTTTAGGTATTAGAATTATTGATTGATCAAGGAAAATTATCGAATGCACGCGCTCTTGATTTAAGTAATACAGTAAATTTAAATTTCGAAGTCGTTTTCACATTATTAAAACATCATGCAAGACATCTTCAAGGAATTTGTTATGCAGGAAATCCAAAAGTAACTGAACAGTTTTGGACAAATACCATCAAACATATGAAGCACATTAAGTAAGTTTTATCTTCTTTTAATTTTCCTTCTGTAAAAACTATATGAAAATAATTAACAAAAGTGTTATGTCTAAATAGTGAATTCATTGTTTGTTCTGTCTTTTTTTTAGAATAATAGTCATGGGCACATCAAATGGATGGTTTAAAAAAATCTCGACAAGAATTCATGTTGATCAGATATTGGAAGCATGCGCAACTGAGTGTCAAAAATTAGAACGTTTAGAAATCCAATGGGATGAAGAAACATTAAGATGGAATGAAAATAGTAGTAAATTTATTGATCATGTTAGGTAAGTTAAATGAATTAAAAAAGTTATAAATACAATATAATCCTATTATATATTTATCTTAGAATTCGTTGTACTAAATTACAATCATTAGTATTGTCTGATGGCGAATATTATGAAGTTGTTAAATCAAATTTTGAACGAGCTGATCGAAGTCGTGTTGTTAGAACAACAACAACATATCAAACGTCAATTGTCAGTTTACTTCGTTATTTTAATGAACTTCGATTTAACTAAATAGAAATTAATGTTGAATTAAACTGTTTAAAAATTATTTATGGCTTAAGAGAATTACACAAATCTGATTGGTTAACGACGATATTGCAATGCTTATTGTTACTATCGTGACGATTTTTGAACATCAGCTACAATGAATGTTAGACGAGAAAATACAAACATGTACAATCAGACCATAGGAATATGCATTTTGTTCTCTTACTTTTATTATTACACTACTTTTTAAAATTTTTCTAAATATTGATCAGTTGATCAGTTTAGTAATAGGTAAATAAGAATCTTTTACTTATTTTAATTCAAATGATAAAAGAAATTGTTGTGAGTCGTGCTCTAATGAGTAGCCGATAATCACTCATGAATATAAACATATCACACACATCATTATAAAAAAAACAAATAGTACTGAATTCAAATAATAGTTGAACATTACGCTCGACATTCGTGCTTTATGATACAAGATTTGATTAATTGATATTTGTAATGCAATGGTGATGTACAGTAAGAAATCAACGAAACTTTTGGTTGATCAATAATATGTGTCTGAACAAAGAATATAATTATCAGCTGTTGCTGTAGTGTCAAATTCGATTGTAGATTAAGAGGTTTCGACGACTGAAGCAAAGAACAAATACATCGTTTCATATCAAAGCTAAAAATAAGCAAAAATGTATGGATTTAGACTTAATCAGTTTTTCTTAGTAGATAGCCAGGTTATATTGCACGATCTTACAAGATTTCATAGGATCTTGCAAGATCTTTTATGATCGTACAAGAAGTGGTGGTAACATCTTACAAGTTTTTAAGATCTTATAAGACTCCATCAGGTCTTACAGGATTATGTGCCTGATCCTCATCTACAGAATCCCTCTCCACTCTGTTTTTGATAATCCTAACATTCCAAGACTCTTATGTTCTTACCCTAGTGAATTTACTTGAACATAGGTACCTGAGTTACGTACCCTGCTACAAGAATGTTATAGGTGCTTTGCAAGTAAAATATTACTTAGCGGGTACCTAAACGGCCAGCCATTTTGGGTGATTGTGCGAAGATAAAAACGCACGTCATTCTTGTAAGTATATATATTTTTTTATATATGTCTAAACTCTCACAAAACAGCTCACGAAAAAGAAACTTAGTACCCATGCTGCGTCCAGCGTAAGTAATTGGGTGCCTCTCAAGTAATATTCACCTGAAAAACATCGAAACATCTATGACCTTCATCTAGTATACGTACCTAATAAAAATGCAAGTACTTCCCTAGTCTAGACTCCCGACAAAACTCCCACGAGACTCCTGTCCTGGGGTCCTGCGGGAGTCAGGTGGGACTTCAAGGGATTTCTCAGAACTCCTGAGGACTCCCTTGGGACTTTGAGGATTCTGAGGACTTTCGTAGGACTCGAAAGTTCCACAGGAGTCTCACGGGAGTCCTGAGAAATCCCTCCTGATTCCTGCAGGAGTTTTGCCGGGAGCCTCGACTACCCATGGGGAAATTTTAGTAGGTACCGCGGTGTGTACACGCGTGAATATCGTGAAATGAATTGTGGTCGCACGTGAACATCGTAAAATGGTGTGTGAGCACGCGTGAAAAATATATTCCACTTGTGACAACGGGTGAACTGGTCACGAAAACGTTTCGCGTCATATTTTTTGCACGTGATCACAGGTGGAAGTCGTGAAGCGTGTAGTGGCCACACGTGAATTTCTCATGTTAAAATTTCCGTAAAAAAATATCACTTGCGGACACGCGTGAAAATGTTTCCTACTAATTTCATTGTGAAAAATATCTTCACATTTACTCGCACGTCAGTTTTTCACGCAACCCATTTCGTGAATAATATTCACGCTTAACCCCAAGCGACAAAATTCTTACGTTTCACGCACGTCCACGTGAGAAACCTTTTACAGGTGCGACATGTCGTGAAGATTGAGCGGCAAGCATAAATACAAATTTCTCCTATATCTTCCGAAAGTTGTACATACATACAGATGGAAACCTTTGCTGTGGACCGAAGGTATTTGCTGTAGGAATATGCCTGGGAATCATCTTGTTTCCCGGGAGGAAGTATTAACTAAAAAAGTTTGGAAAAGTTGGAAACTAAGAAAAAAGATTTAGGAAGTTCACGAGTAATCACGCGTGGTAACTTTTTTACACGTGGTAACTCGTGAAGATTGATTCGACAACTATGAATATGAGATTTATTCAGTAGTTTCTCAGGCAAGTTAGCTCAGTAGTAGTATCGTAGATTTCTAATTCAAAGTACCTTCGACTGGTTCGACTCTTACTTTGCGGTGATATATATAAAATGTGATATTTTAGAAACTAGTGGTCACACGTGGAAAAAGTTATAGATGAAGTTGCATTGATGAAATCTGCATTATACCTTGACCATGGTGACCATGTATAGCCAGTTGACTATAGATGGTCGGCATGGTCAAGATTTTTTCACACGTAATCACGCGTGAAGATTGTTCACTTGTGTACACGTATGAAGATTTTTCACGCATAGCCACGAGTGTGGTGTAGTAACAACACGACCAAACTGTCGTGAAACTTGCTGCCTTTAACTACAAAATTTCATGAAAGTCCAAGCTGACATTTCACGGTCCCTCACGCGTGAAAAGTCGATAGAATTTCCCCATGGGTGGGGTTGGGTACCTATCAGCAAGTACATTCACTACGATAGGACCCGTTATAAGAATGATGTTGTATATATACTAGATATCGTAGCAGAATGTATGTGGTAAGAATGAATTAACATTCTTGCTGACAAGATTTTACAAGTTAATGCGATTTTTTGTCAGAAGACCTTTTATGACCATGTTACGTCTTATGATCATGTTAGCTGATGTTGTGAGATCGTATGACAGGAAGTTACAAGATCCGCATGATCGTAAACGATCTCGCAGGACTATGCAGTAACCCTAGTCGAGACTCCCACGACAAAAGTCCCACGGGACTCCTGTCACGAGATCCTGTGTGAATCAGGTGGGACTTTCAAGGGATTCCTGAGGACTGGTTGGGGACTCTTGTGAAATTTTCAGGACTTTCGAGTCCTGTGGGAGTCCCCCGAAAGTCCTCAAAGTCCCACGAGAGTTCTTAGGAGTCCCCTGAAAGTCCCATCTGACTCCCGGCAGGATCTCGTGACGGGAGTCCCGTGGGAGTCTCGACTAGGGAAGGTCTTGTCACAAGATTTCATAAGAAAATGACAGATCTTGTATGATCTTGTAAGATCAATTTTACCTGGGCACTCAATGCGAGTTTATGAGTATCCCGATGAATATGATGAAAGGTTCACAAGATATTGAACTGGCCAAAAATGAATTATATTCAGTTTGATCTTGTTACTTTGAACTTACATTTTAACAAACAGTGGTCATAGGCGTTGTTATATTCTGAGAATATCGTATGCGTTCCTATTTCATAAGTATCTCAAGGGTTTTACTGCATCATATTCATCGGGTACTTATAAACTCGCATTGAGAGTGGCACCAAAGCAGACAATTTTGCACAGTCAGCACAATTTGGCTTAGTTGGCTAAATAGTCTAACTAACCAACGATGAACGCTGGAAAGTTTTTTTAGCTATTTTCTCTGGTCAAAATTAGGCATTCATAAATCTCTACTATCAACGCGAAATTTGGAACTTTTATCGCGACAGTAGAGATTTATGGATTTATAGCCAGTTCTGACCATTTTCTCTATTAAGGACAAGGTCATTGGCAGTTATCGGTATTCGGTGTTTACTTGATAACAGACTTCAGCAGAGTCGCAGTAACGTCTTTCCTCGCCCTTGTCCCGCGCATGGTATGATTTCCTGCAGGATAGAGGTTTCATGATATTTTTCATTAGTTCAAATTTAGACTAATCGAGAAATATTAAGCAATGTGGTGGTTATTATGGTGCGTTACGCGATTTGTTATGATATCCGCTCTAGCCGTCAATTGACAGCTAACACGAAATTTCGAAACGACTAGCCTTCAATCTAATAATGTGTAACATGACAACATTGCAGAATAAATAACGAATATTAGATCAATATCTGTCGAATACAATAGGTTTCTGCATAATTCAGTGCTGTTTCACGAATAATAAAGTTTCAGCATAAACTTGACAGAAGTAGATTTTTTTACCAGCGATAGCTTGTATAAAATATTACAGTTCCTCAAAATTTATGACAAATCGGTGATTCCATCCTTGACGAATCAAAGTTCGTTTATTTTAAATTCCAAGACGGCCATGTTAAATGGAAAAATTGACGGTTAGTGCGAAAACATCTTCTACACCTTAGTATAAAAAGACGTTTGTTTTGTGTACTTTTTTCGGTTTTTTGAATGTATCATATCAGCGTATGAAAATTTTGGATCTAATTATGGAATATTTCATTTCGTGCTTCTGTTAATAATCTTTACATAATTAATCGCCTCGTGCTGCTTTTTAAATAAAATTTTAGTCATTGACTCTTACTCAAATTCAAAACTTTTACTCAATGAACTTATTTGTTAAAAAACGAAATATGCTAATGGTCAACACTCTTTTTTCTTTATATTTTATGGAAAATGTAAAAGGTAAACGGTGGTGAAAATTCTAAGATCCTACTGAGTGACGGTAATGGATAACCATTATTTATCGAGAGAAAAGCCAGGCTTTGCTTCCTATAGAAAGAATGTCTTTGAAAAACAGAACTGAGGGAAAGTTTCGTGGAATGACCTCTCTCTACTTTGGTTCTCTAGCATAGTGACAAGGTCGAAACACAGCAAATCCATCTAATATCATACCTGTATTTGACTAAACAATTTCTGATGCTAACTCTGTTTTATGCTCTTGATATCTTAATTTTCGAATCATTTTACTTCTTTGTTTCATCGTACATTTGATCGAAGAAGAAGAACACACTTTTTAGTAATGCATAGATCACACGGCGACCCCCCCTCCCAATAGAAAACCATCGATTTTTCCCAGTGGAAAAAAATAATTTTCTTGCATTCTTCGGAAATAAAAGGCTTGTCTCAGTGGAGGATCACCCAAAGTCTGACTGGTCGCGACAGCCCTGTGTCCAATATTCTAAAGAAGCGATAAAATAATACTAGTAGAAGCAAGAACGAGACAAATTCCAGAGCTCATCACCTTTTGCTAGGCTAGTTAAAACTGAAGATTCATTTACAAAATATCCACAAACACTTATTTATAACATTTTATCATCTTACACACATATCCGTGAAAATAGATAGACTAAGAACATCTGTTTGTTTTTACAACGAACCGATCGAACGCAAAAGGTGTATAATTCAAGGTAAAGAACGTGACATTAAAATGAAGGAAAATCTGTAATTACGATGACATTCGATTATCGTTTGAAACGGAAAAAAAACAGCGGGTGTGTGTATGTGGAAATACTTAATTGTTTCGTGCAGTTGATCATTTTGTTTTATTTGATAAAATGACAAAATTCAAGCTCGTATCAATATAATATGAAAATTGTGTCGTTGTTTTCTCTCCTATTTTAGATGTCAATTATTGTTTATTTATTTACATCATCCATATGTTCTCTTATAGCCTATACAACATCTTCATTTCGATGTAGAGCATGTTTGTTAAACTAATTAAAAGATATGGTTAAAAAAGACTCATTATCCATTGCTTATGAGGTATGTCAAATAATCTCTTTATGTATTGTGTGGTATAGTGCGAGCGCATTTGGAAATATAATTGTTAAAGCATTATTGAATGAATTTCCGTTTCCATTCACCATAACACTCGTTCAATTATTAAGTATATGGGTCTATAGTATACCATTATTAAAAATATGGCATGTACCTCAGCCAGATTATTTACATCAAAATAGAATTTATTATTTCAAAATTATCATTCCGTTATCCGTAGGAAAATTTTTGGCACAGTTATCTTCACATGTATCAATATGGAAGGTACCTGTCTCATACGCTCACACAATCAAAGCAACCATGCCATTATTCACTGTGATTCTTACAAGAGTTATTCTAGGAGAAAAACAATCATTTCCGGTAAGTTATCTCTTCAACTATAACTACCTTAGTTTCGAAGAGAAATATTTCTTGTGTATTTAATAATACGTAATAAAATCATCAGCTTAATAATCTGTCTTTCGTTTAGATTTATGCATCTCTTATTCCAATTATTATTGGCGTTGTCATAGCTACTGCTACAGAGTTATCCTTCAATATGGTTGGTCTCATCAGTGCCCTACTATCTACATTTGGCTTTTCATTACAAAATATTTATTCAAAAAAAGTATGCTCACTCTTATTTCTTACAATTGTGTTTTCAAATTGTTTTTTTATTCTATTTAGTCTCTCAAGGACATATCGATTCATCATTTAGCATTGTTAGTTATTTTAGCCAAAATTTCTTCGTGTATGTTTGTACCGATTTGGTTTTTGTACGATGCCCGAGAAATGTATCAGAATATGCAATACGTGAGTAGGTGTTGTTATATAGTTTTCCTTAAAAATGATGTTCAAGTTGTATTTTTCTTTTTCTTCTCGTTACCTTTACTACAGCATGCATTTCGTCCAGCATTAAAAATTATCGCATATTTATTTATTGATGGTATCCTAAATTTCATTCATAATGTTGTGGCATTTACAATGATTTCATTAGTATCACCGCTCACTTATAGTATAGCCAATAGTTCGAAACGAATTGTTGTGATTGGTGCTTCATTATTCTTATTTAGAAATCCAATAACAAACACAAATCTTATTGGAATGATAACTGCATTGTTTGGCGTCTTTATGTATAATAAGGTAAGCCTTTAAAAACACCATCATCACTAGACATATTAACCGATCAGTGGTGGCTTTTCCATCCTTCAATCTTTAGAATGAATGAATGTTATTCTAAGTCACTATGAGATTGATAATCTATATCTGGTCTATTTTTATCCCGATTGACAAGCTTACTTGTCTCAGAAACAGACGTTGTTGGAGTGGAAAGAGTCTTGGTCAGCCATTAGTAATTATGTTCTTTTTGTAAGATTCTTTCAGTGAAGGAAATACGTATGCAAAAAGATTATTTAAGAAGATCGGATGCTGTTATGTGAAAATACTAAAATATTTGATTATTCACTGATCTGAGAATAAATGATTTACCTGTAATGTTAAACACTTATAAAAACTGATTCCAAATATACTATTGATCTCATTCGAAATTATTTACGTTTTTATTCCTAAATTAGCGATACATTGGAAGACAAAAATTTCAAAACACATTCAGTTTTTGATCGTTTCACGAAATATTCGCTGTGGTCATTTCTTCCCCAAAAGACATGTTTACCTTCGCCGGCAGTGTCAACGACTGATCAGTTTGACATATCTAACAGTTACATTCAAGTTTTATTTGTAAACATGGCTTGATGAACAAATGACATATTTTCCGATAAACAACTCTTTCTCAAATTCTATTTATTTGGTCTTGAAATATCCCAGGCAAAAAGTACCAGAAACGCTTGTAACTTTTTTTCGAAGAAAATTTGTCCTATGGTTTCCTATCAACTTGTCCATTGACGTGTAGAGCAAATATATACGCTACATTCTATCATAAATCATTTTACTAGATTTATTATTTTTTTGAAAGGCAAAATATGATCAACGTCGAAAACAACGTAAAGAAGTCGTACTACCATTCGTGGATGGTGAGTCAAACTTAACTGTTGGCAATGATTCTCTAAATCTGGATACAGTGCAACATCTACATGTCTCTCATAATGGTCTGAATATGAGTCCTGATTTAACATCTCGACATCATCAATTAGTACCTCAACCGATGTCATCGACATCTTTAAAAATTCCACATTATGCATCTCAAACATTTAAAAGTGTCTAAATTTTAACATCGTTAACTTGATTTTTATCTACTAATCTCATTCTGGGATGTTTGTGTTCTTCACTCATTGTTTTGTAGCAATCCTCTGTCTTTGTAATGTAATAATAGTTGACTTTCTTTGTACAATCATTTACATCAGTTGTTAAATTCAAATTATTTTTTTTAACAATAAGTTATTTGATCTTAAGGTAGCCTGTGTTATTATGAATTTATGCTTGATGACTATCATGTTATTTTAATATTTCTATATTTATTACATCTTCATTAATTTTAAAAGTTTTTGTCTCTTGGGAAAGCATGGTGCTTTTTTATTTTGATAATTTTCCTTACTTGCTTACCTAGTTCTATTTCTATCTATTATGTTACTCTTGCAATATCATCTTAGTTAAAATTTTATTTTTATTAAACACCTAAATAAATTTTCACTAAAAGCAACAATTATACTATGCCTTTTTCTAACAAATTAGTGTTAAATTTAAGAAAATTCATTATATAGCATGTGAAGGGAGTCTCTCTAGCAACTTTTCTTCTTCTTATAGAAATTAATAGTAATTTTTAATTTATAAATATCAATATCATCTAATTGAGTTCTTTTATTAAGAATAAGAAAGAAAACAAAGTTTTCTAAGCGAAAAAAAACCAAGTATCTTCTCTTTTTAAGTTTGTAAAAAAACAAAAAACGTCCAAAACTCAACGTGTTCTCTGTAGTACAATAAAGAGAAATCTTTTTTAACAAAAAAAAAAGAAAAAAGATCTAAAGCATTATTAACAGTATAAGATAAGAGTAATAAGAATAATAATAAGCAGAGCGAAGGAGGAAAAAAGAAATGAGAAAATAAACGTCATTCTAGAATAACTTCATGAAATAAATTATTTTCAAATAAAAACAAAACAAAACATAATGTCAAATCGTGACTATATTGCTTAAATAATCTTGTAAAGCAACGGATGAAAATGAACAAAATGGAATGAGTTATTTGTTGGAGTTGACTAGTTCGGAATATTATTTGTTCATATACACTGTTGTTTGACTATCCAAGAATGGAATGATGATCGTAAAAGAAAGTGAAATTGTCATAGACAAATAATAGAACAAAAGAGATGTAAACAAATAAAATTTCGTTGTAGATTCAAGTTTAATTAATGTGATTATTTTTCAAAGCAATAGCGAAATTCATAAGTTTCAAATAAAAGAAAACAGAAAAAAAAAATGAGAAAAGAGAGGATTAAATAAAAAAAAGACTTTGGTCCTATTGTATGATTAGAAATGATTTTGTTTTGATTTCATCTGATTAAAGAGTACCATTTTATAATCTAAAATTGAAAGAATAAACGCATAAAAGATTTTTTATTCAAGTTTTAACAGAAAATGTAGAAAGAATATTCTACATAGCTTAGTTAGAATTCTACTGACTAAAATTGTATTCAACTGTAGACTATAGTTCAGAAATGTCAGATATTAGGAATCTAGCAAATAAGGAAATATCTCTTTTTACATAAGATTATCCCATGTGCGAACATTTTTTTTTGTCTCAGCCGCGTATAGATAGAAAAAGAACAAAAACAGAAAGATATGTATATGTGAAAAGGGATATTCTCTTATTTGCTAGTTTTCTACTTCTGACCTTGAACACATATATATATATATACACACATCACTACAAAAGGCACATTGACGCTTTGTACCGAACATGAGCACGATGATCAAAATTAGAACGAAACAAAACAAAAAGAACGCCACTTGACAAAATATAACTATCATCCTTAATATTTTGTATTATTTTTGTAATATTTTATCCTACATCAAAAGTTAAAGG
Source organism: Didymodactylos carnosus (assembly GCA_905250885.1). NCBI lineage: Eukaryota > Metazoa > Rotifera > Eurotatoria > Philodinida > Philodinidae > Didymodactylos > Didymodactylos carnosus. The sequence goes on along the minus strand of CAJNOQ010000454.1, from coordinate 23,466 downwards.
AGGATTTGCTTGATTGACACTAGAGAAATTTTTTAAATTTCTAAGAACATTTAATCTTTAACTCGAGAATGTTTTGATATTCAAAAATTACGTTGATATCGTCTATTCTTAATTCTCTTTCAAATACTACATGAAATTTAATTTTACAACAGTGTCAGCATGGAGAGACAGAAACAACAGAATATATATGTATGATAATTACATCTGACTGTAATGTATTTCGTTTCGAAAAGGAGAAATTTGTGTGTATATGTGTGTGTATGTAGGTTTAGACTAAAGGAAGGAACTTTAATAATTAGTGTGTCAAACACTTTCAGCTGTACATACCATGACTAGTCTTATTGCACTGTTTGATTTTTCTTAACTACTATATAATGAATTAATAAGGTTTAGCCATATCTTTTGGACGTTTTAATTGAACTTTTAAACGTTTCATGCCAATTTGAAAACCATTCATTGATTGTATTGCTGATTGAGCACACGATGGATTATCATAACTAACAAAACCTGCAATAGGTAATAAATAATACGTCACAACATAAACTGATTTACAAATAAAAAAAAAGTTGAAAAAAAAACAACTTTTGGATTGTCACATCACAACATCAAGTGTGTGGGTCATATGGTCTGGCAAAGTGCATAGAAAGTAACCGTATCGTTTATATGTTATTAAATTTGTTTGAATTTCAGCCTCAATAGTATACGTTTGACGCAAATCCGAAAGATAGTTTACACTTAACACCACTTGAAATTGAGATGACCGATCCAATAAATTTGTTGCTGTTTTTGCTTTTGAGACTTCATCGAGATAGTCGAGTATTTTCACCATGAATATATATGTATATATGATTTGATCGGTCGGAAACACAATGTTATTTAATAAATGAACCATTAGAAATTTTATAATAAGACTTTAAGCTCAAAAAAACCAAAATATAAAGTATATACTGTCTAATCTTTATATGGTTTGATTTTGGAGAAAAATCACTCTATTTTATGAACAACTTTCTCTGTTATCTGGCAAGGAGATAATTTTCATGTTTTTTTTACTCTTGTAATTGAATTAAGTTTTATGGGTGCGTGTTACTTTCTGGAATAGATAAAGCTAAAGTAGGACAAGTTATTTTAAATTTTTTTAGCGTAAGTTACATTCACACTAGAGGTAAGCGGAATTGTCTTGGTCTAGCAGGACTTTTCACGGGATTGAGATTAAGCGATGTTTTTTATTCCGCTGTTTAGTTCTGACAGTTAAAATGAAGACTTTTTCTTTTTCTAGAAAGTTTTATTTTTTCACAAACTTTTTCGAAAAATGAGGCCTATTTTTAGTTTTTGTTTCTTTTACTTGACAGAATGGAACCGCAAGACCGAGGCCAAAAAAGTTTAATCCTGCCCACCTCTAGTTCACACACCTAAAGCGTACAGGATGGAGCCTCAAAAGCAAAATCACGAACAAATATTGTTTTTTTAATCAAATCATTGAATTTTGAACCGATCACACCAACCGTACCGAAACATTTACTCTGATTTGTTGCTCGATCGACGTACACTTTTGCACTTATAACATTGCCGAAAGGCATAAACATTTGAGCCAATTCGGCGTCGCCAAATTCTTGAGGTAGATGATATATAAAAAGATTGGAATTTTCGGGTCCTGTAAAGAAAACTAAAAAGGACGGAGATGCAAATTTTCTTTCGCTAAACACCTTTTTTTATTCCCTCACACACATATAGTATCGCACGAAAAAATTATACTACTGCCTTTTATGTTTTCCTGTAACTATATTTAGTATACCTTCTTTTTGTGAACCCAATGTTCCTGGAATGACTGTTGGCGTTGGTGCCAAATGGCTATAAATAGCTGTAGGAGTATAAATTGGTGCATATTGTGTTGGCAATGTTGTATAAGTAGCCTGTTGTAATTGCAAACCAGTTGCTGTGTCAATAGCTTGCACTGTTGAGAATAAAAAAACAAAATAGTTTAATGTTTTATTATTTAGATATAGTCATTAACATACTTGGATATTGCATTCCCGATGAGAATATATCGCCTTGACCATTGTGGCCTTGAACGGCTGTTTGGAAAGCTGCAGGAGAAATTATTGTAGGTGGACCATTATTGACTGGTGATGCATTAACTGATGGACGAACAGAGTTTAAAAAAGTGAAAGTAAACTTAAAGCAATTTCGCATACCTGTTGACGGTGTCATTGCGCCATTTGTCAACTGACCAGATGCAGTCGTCAGTACAGGAATCGTGTATGTTTGATGTGTTCCGGCTGATGTGGCCAACATGGCTGCAGCTTGTTGTTGTGCAGCAATCTTAAAAATATGTACAATAAGAATAACCGAAATAGCCAAGAGATATATTTGAGACTATTCTGTACCTGTGTATAGCCTTGATAGTTCAAATTAGCTGCAATTTGCTGTAATACCAACGGATTAGATAACAAGCCAAGTGGTCCAGCTAATTGCTGCATTCGACGTAGTTGACGTTCTTTTTCCGTATCAGCAAATTTCACAACTATACTCGATGATGCACCAGAAAATGTTTGGCTACCATGAACGTGTTGAATAGCTTGTTGAGCTTCATTATGTGTACTATATTTGACAAATGCGCAACCTGTACATAGACACACACACAAACAAAGAGTGTGAATAATTTCATGAATCAAACAACTTAGAATAAGTGTGAATTTCATATAATTACTACCTACCTTTGCTATCGCCACTTGGTCCACGAAGAATTGTGCATTCTTCAATTGTTCCATATGGCTCAAATATACTTCGAACGTTTTCTTCTGTCATTTGTTTATTTAACATACCAACAAATAATTTGCGATCTTCTAAAAAACACGACAAAAAAAAAACGTACAATTTTAATATGTCATATTCTTTGAAAAGTAGATATATCTAATTATTACCGGACATTCAAATGTCTATATTTACTTTGTGATCCGAAAACCTTTTTCTATTTTTGCATTCCACACAAACACACGTTCTTCTTCTCCTCTCTATATCTTTTTTTGACACTTACATACACCGTTGAAAGCGTTTATATTTTATACAGTAGTACAATAGTTACAACAGATATCTAGAGAAAGTTAAAAAAAGAAAGATGATCATCACATGCGCACGCAGGAAGTAACAAGGCAGATATATGCATTAGTCCTATGATTATTGACTACGACGTGTGCAGTAAACGTAACGGATATTTAAAGATCCGGCAATGAGAGTTCTTTTTTTCTCTTTTCAAATACGTCTACATACATACATACAAATTTTAATTATTCATCGTGACATATGACATGCTTCACAACGGGAATAAAGAAATATAAAATGGAACCTTCATCTGTTCTATTATTATTGTCGTTCTCATAATCGCATGTATGAATTCTATTAATGAGTTTTCTTTTTTTTCAAGAGCACAGTTCAATATTCAGCTTGAATGAATGTTTCATCTGGATTTGACACACGTTCAAACAATTCAAGATAAAATATAATCCCTTTCTCATACACATTCGTTTAATCAAATGGAATCAATTAATATGAAAAGAAAAACAGATATGGACTACCGTATTGAGTGCTGTACAGAAGAAGAACAAAAAAAAATGTTTCAAAATCTTCTTTCTTTTTTTTTGTTAAAAAACAGGAAGACTGTATATATAATTGACTTACTCAACACGTGCCTTGAAGGCATTCAATACTCTATTTTTTCAATAAACTCGTACCTCATTAAGAAAAATGAACGGCATTTGGGGCTTCTTTGACACGTACGAATATAAGCTGCGTAAGGCCTAGACTCTTATAATAAAGACTCATCCAACTGAATATATATTCTTCTATGATTAATTATGGTCAATTTCTTATTCTAAATGATTCATTATATTTCGTGCAAGAAATATGAAGCTCAAGAGAATAAAATACTTCAAGTGATATGTGATGAAGGAAAAAGGAATAAATAGATGAACATATTGTTCATATAGAACTTTTAACAACAACGAAAAAAAAAAAATCATATTATTATCATTTTATTTTTTTGAACAATATAAAACTTTTTTTTTTCTGAGTTTCGAAGCGATAAATCGATCGATATATTGTTGCATCGAAAACATGCAATAGTGCGTGTAGTTGAGCATGAACAAAAGAAAACAAATATTGTTCATGCGGAAATGAATCTATTCTTAATATAAAAGTAAAATCAACTCTAATTTCATTTTAAACAGAACAAAAGCAACAGAAAATTGACAAATTTAAAATCTTCTCTTACTTCATTTCGCGTCAAGTTTTTCATAAAAATATTTGAATTTCTATGATAGATATCTAGTTGTTCTTCCCGTTTTCCTCTCAAATGATAGAAAATGTTGAGATTGAATGAATAATGTTATTTTAAAATTAGAAGACTTGTTCAACTGCATAAAATAGTTGAAAGATATGAGATACATTGTGCTAGAACTACTCTAAATTAACTATGATCGTTTTATCTTTTTTCTACAACGTGTAAACTAACTGATTACCTTCGATATTCAATACACACACACAACCCAATACATTATTGTTTATAAAACCTTTTTGTTTTAAAAAAAAAGAGTGGGTTATAACATACTACAGAAATTGATAATACTTGTTCCCTAAACGACAGATAAACTAACTTACCTAGGTTTCTTACTCTGTTTGTATTAATATTATTAGCTACCATCGTGCGAACTGTAGTGTTTTGAGCAATTATTTTCTTTTTTATAGATGTAAGAAGAAGAAACGAAGAGAGAGAATTAAAAAAAAAAGAGGACTATCTGAAAGAGCAACACACACAGATACTGTAGTATATTCTCTTCTTTTTTCTTTTTGTTGATCACGAAAAAAAGAGAAAGAAATAAGAGATATATATTTTTTCTTCTATGCTGCTTTTTGTTTGAACAACAAAAACAGAAAAAAATTTCTATGCCCAATATTTAGTATAGATAAATACAGAAACGTTATAACCATATACCTAAATGGGTCAAGTTTTTCTAACTGTCTATTAAAGTGAGACCAAAAAAAAAAAATAATAAGAAACGAAGAAGTGATTGTCATCTTTTTTGTAAAAGAAAAAGAAGACATATCTTAAAATATAATATAGCTCACCGTGATTGGACGAACTACTTTAAAACTCTTTTTACTCGTTCTCTCTCTCAACGAAGAAGAAGAAGAAGAAGAAGAAGAAAAGTAATTCGTTATTATTCGCTGCCGTCGTTGATTGCACACAATGGCCGTAAGGTGAATTTACTACCTGATGTCTATGAATTTTCACCTGTGTATGTCGGAAATAGAGATCCATTAAATTAATGGCCAACGTGAATTTATTAAATATTAATGAATTCTGTTTTTTGTAGAGTTCACAGAAATGATGTCTCTATTATATTTTTTTACAGAAAAAAAAATAAAAGTAAAGCCGACCGTTTTTCTTTTCTGAATAAAAACACGCGTTACTAATAAATGCTCACATACAAATGAATAATTTATTTGATGAATTCATTTGGACACCAGAAGAGAGCACTGTAACAAGAACGTTAGAGTAAATCCAGAAAAATTGTGTGCTTTATATAGGACAATTTGATCTATTTCTTGATGTCTTTCTATTCACTATTCTATCTTTTTATTTTTCAAAGTAGGACATGTCAAACTAAAACACAATTTTAACGATACAGCTATTTAGGTTAAAATGATTATTAAACTTAACTTGTATACATTTTTTACTTTGTGTCATATTAATTCAGCTCCTCGTAATACATACAAGCAGTATACATTACGATACACGACAAAAAACATCCTACTTCTATCTAGAAGTTTCATCTTTTAAAGCACGCACTTATTGATGATTCTTGGAAACAATGCTTCTTTTACAGACAATTCAGAAGAACATACAATACAAACATAGACAAAACAAAATCAAACTTAATCATTTTAATTTCACTCATCATAATATAGCAACAAAATAGAAGATTATTTTTACAAAATCAAATATCACCTTCGGTGTCCGATAGAACTCATACTACGGATACTATACATTGATGAGACGAATATAGACGACATTAAGGATATAGTCGTAAACACACACACACACACACACACGCGCGCACACACACACACACACACACACACACGCACACACACACACAAACCACTTTATAGCCGATCACACATTTTGTTAGATCCAAAGAACAAAACATCGAACACATAATCACATATTAACCAAAAATACATGTAACTCACGGTATGAAATAGTATGATCATGCTAAACAGTAAAATTAAAATTTTATCAAAAGTACCATCCAATTATTGGATGCTATACATTAACAGACTAATTAAATAATAAGATTTATAGAGTTTACTCAACATAAAAATTTTGTTTAAATAGAAATATTAAAAAAATACATGCTTTCTATACGGTTATTATGATCCTATTTGTCTACGTATCAAAGTATTTTTAAACTAACCGCCTACCATAACGTGATGTATGTGTGTCTTATATAACTTCATTAACATGGGTATATTTATTTATAAAAATTTTAACATCAATCATATTCTTTCTTTCTTTATAGTTACATGAATTAAGAAAAAACCTTTTCGAGAGTTCGGAGAAATGTTTTGTTTTCTAAAGTGCGAGAAGTGAATTTTTACATCATTGTATTCTATAGTTGACTTATTTCCGTTTTTTGTCATCAACAATACATTGTTAATTTCCTAAGGAATAAAAAAAATTCTTTTCTTTTTATGTTGTATATGAGTACAATAAAGCGCAATCTAGCTTTAGACTATATGTATGACAAACTAAATTATATATCTCAGAGAAATGGATGATGAATATGAAGAAGAAAAAGAGAATGATGATGGTTTTCAAGTGGGACAGATAGTATTTCTTTGGATACATGCTGAATTGCCATAATTCACATTTTGTAAAAAAAAAAAAAAAAAAAAATACTTTTTTCTATAATTACAACGTTCACTTCAACGCATTGTGAAGAAAAAAAAAATTGTCTATTCTCATATAGAAAAATAGGCGTTGTATTTATGAAAAGATAGATAAGCAAACGGCAAATCTTGATCTCATAGTAAAAAATTCCTGATATCTTCAAAAAATAAGTCACTAGACGATACAGATGAACTATATAAATTATTCATTCTCAATACCATAAGATCATCAACCAATATGTAACGGAACCGATGCATAAAAAGTTAAAAATAACCAATGTTATACTTTCACGATATGCACCAGATGCATATGTACGAAAAAAAAGAACAGAAAAAACAAAAATATATAACCAATCATTGTGTGATATCATAGAAAATATACTATTACTTGCCTGTTCGACTTTCGCTGTCCGCTGGTTTAACTTGAATTGGACGACTCATCTAAAAATAGAAGAAAAAAATAAATAAAAAATATATAAAATCCAAGACAATAAAAATGTTTGATGATACTCTGCTGCCGAAACGCTTTTCGCAATGTATACTAAAATTAATCTGTAGAGTAGATCTGCATTAGAGAAGGAAGAAAATATTGTGTTATCATGCGATCAAAATTTTTCTATTTTTTTCTATCGTAATTGTTGCTTTATTATGATTGTGTTCCTTCTGCTTTTTTAGATGGTCAACAAAAAAAAAAAACATTTAGATACTGAATTTCATCATATCTATACTACAGTTCAAGATAATGAGCTATTGAATTTGACATTGTACAGTTATCAACGGTTTATTCTCACATTTTTAATTGGTGCATACGTTGTTTTTTAGTCTTCTATTACATGCCTCTATTCTTCCACTGTGCAACCATTATAGAAACAGAAAACATACGTTAAACCCGATGAAAGTTGAAGAAGAAGAAGAACAGGAAAATAAAAATCTTTTATATTATAATATTCCTAGGACATTTAGTTACTGACTACTAATCCTTTTTTACTTGCATAGCCAATCATTAAGAAGGATAAAAGCAAAAAAAAATCTTTTTTAATTAACTCATTTTTGAAAATACAGCATGGCATATATTATGTTGTATTACATGAACTGCAACTCACTTGTCCTTTTAATTTTATTTTATTTATTCGAGTATTACTCACGCACAGAATCCAATGGTAAATGATATGAGTAATACATTATAATTTTATCATTGGTTCAAATAATATAACAAAATTCATTATTTATCACAAAATATAATCTATCATAATAATCTTCACTAGTACAATAAAAACATGAAAGATTTCTTCTAGATTGAAAGAGATTCACGACTTATTAAGACAAAATCGACACATTTCAGTGTATCATAACACGATCTAGTTGTAGAGTAAAATGAAGATAATAGTAGTTTTATACATTTAAACAAACGGATTCTAATTTTGAAAATCTTTATTATCTGTGCACTATCAATGTGAATTATTTCATTTGTTTTCATTATTCAAATTTATTTCAGTTTATAATGTAGGTTTATTCGGCAAAGAATGAGTAAATGATGCTGATGGTAATAGAAGAAATCTTAACTGCTCTTATCCGATGTGAAAAAGTACCATATTTAGATGAAGAATGAAACAATTCTGAGAAACAAAACAGTGAGAAGATTTAGATGACTTAGAAGTTTCGATATTCGTCTAATTGACTAGTGACAAATATAAAGTTAAATGCATTCTTACACCATTTATTTGAAGAAAAACTATAAAATATATTATCCGATTATTTTTTCTTGAAAAGACTAGTGATTCTAAATATATTTTCATTATGTGGGAATGATCTCGAGTTCTTTTAGACAAACAATATTTCTCCTATTATCAACATTATAGAATTATTCTAAATGGAATATTTTCACTGTAGATACCCGTCTAGTGTTACTGTTCTCCATCTGCGTTTGATTATTTACTTGTGCATATAATTAGAGTCATCTGATAAGCGGATCAAATTAATTGTATGAGTATTAAAAAAAAAATTTTAATAGAAAGAAAAAAAAAAAAGAGAAGAAAATCATATACGTGTACTGAAATAGCTTATTAATATCAGTATGTCATACAAAGCATTCTTCGCCTGAAGGAGGGTAGTTCTCGACAGAAAAAACAAAACGGGAAACGGGAAATGAATTGATAATTCATGCACACAGACGATTACAGGAGAAACATTGCTTTTTTACCCTATTATTTTATCTATACTTTTTGTAATGTTTGTTTTTTTTTGAAATCAATATCACGAACGTTAGAAGTCGACAAGATAAGCACGAAATAAATTTTTGCATACATCGTATCATAGAGTCTATTAGACATGACAAGAAATATTCTCTTCATTTAAACAATGCTGGATAATGTGTATGACAGCCCATATTTTAAATACAGATATAATTATATTTGATTGTGGTTAAAAAACAGGACAGTTGTTATTTTTAAACATTTAATCAATTTTTATTACTTTTTGTAGAACATTGACTATTAAAATTATACAACAACGAAACTTAAAGCACATTTTTGAAATTCAATCGTCTCTCTAGTTGTGATCGATTAATAAAATAAAAAAAAAAACGCATATATATTTATAAATATATACACACGAGAAACATCAAAACTATTTTTTATAAATTTACCAATGAGAGAATTTCAAATGAAATTCAAATTTGTTTTTAGCAAAACTTATCGTAGCACCTACTTGTTGTGTATTATGATGTACTAATGTCGATATTGGTAAAGTGTCAACACTATCACGATATTTTCTTTTCATATTTTTTCATTAACAACTCGAATGAAGAATTGAATCTTCTTTCTTATATAGAGATATATAGATAGATTATTTTTCCTTTTCAACAAAAAAAGAATTGGATCGCGTTAGAAATTTCTTGTTACATGTCTGTTTTTTCTTGTTCTCTCTATTATTGTCTCATAAACTCGTACGTAGTATGAATGGTAAACTTGAGAATAAAAAGTCACAAAAAAGGAAACGGAAACACGTTATGAATATGAAAAAAGAAAAAATTGAAAATGAATTTTTTTTTTCTTTTTTTTTCCCTTCCTATGTTTTGTTCACATTCACACATATTCACTTATTGTTTAAATCAATCTACGTTGTTTATGGATAGCCTTGTCAGTCAGTCTATGATACTCAATATTAGCAATCTATCCACTTCTTCTCTTTTCTAGTTTGAAAAGAGGAGCTTTATTTATTTCTCGGTTCGCTTTTTCTTTTTATATAAAAGAAAAACCTCTTAGATGCAGTTGTATATTCTTTTCATAAAAAATATATAATCAAATGGGAAAAGTCTATTGTTAAAACAAAACTTTTTTCAATACTATCGTGAAAATATCGAAACCGAACACTGTTGAAAAAATTTTCAGATTGAACCTCTAATACTATGCAAATTATAGCAATACTCGGGGGGGGGGGGGGGGGGGGGGGGGGGGGGGCGGGGGGGGGGGGGGGGGGGGGGGGGGGGGGGGNATTTTTTAATAAAAACCGGTAAAATACGCAAACCAAACCATTTTTAAAAAATTTAACCTTTCACCCACAAAAAAATTCAAAATTTTTAAAAAAACCCCCCCCCCCCCCGTTTATAGACAAAAAACAAATACTCTATTATTAATTAAACTAAATGATACAGTGAGTCTAGTTTCACTGACAAGGTTCGACTTAAAACAGATTATAAATTTAACATCTTCAATTATGTACACTTTCTATATTCTTTTTACTTTTTATAAAGTTATAAAACGATTAGAAACTGTGTACTTACTCCTGGTAACGTTCGTCTTTCGTGTAATGCTTGTTGAGCCTTTTGAGCACTCTCACGATGACAATAGGTAAGAAATGCACAACCTGAAACAAAACAAAAAAGAAAATTTAACCTGCTAATCAACTAGAAGATACAATCTATGAAGGAAACTAGTATTTTTACTATTAATAAAAGATTAAAAACTCTTGTTTTACGAACAGAGATGGCAGAAAGAAAATGTCAGATAATATAAAAGAAACCATAATGTAGATGTAAAATGACTTTAGCATTTCAAGAATATTCCAAAAATTGCTTAAAATTGATTTTACAATCTGGATAAAAGAAACTCATTGTGGCAAGAAATGTGTAAATTTAATTTAGTACAAAAGCTTTTTGTTTTTTTCTACCATGAGCTATCATAATTATTATTTGACTCTTAAATTTTATTTCTCACCATCTGTTCGTCTTGTATTACTACTGTATATATGTTATCAGCTTTACTATATCATATATCCTTCCGGACAGATACAGAAGTATGCCATTTGCTATTTAAATTTACTCATAGTCAAGTAGTTCAATATAGAATAGGACTGATACTATAATAAAGATGACAACACTCCATAGAAAACCAGACATTTTCAAAAAATCTCATATAGAGTGCTTGACATACATCAATTCTAATCGAGATGGACAACTAAGATTTTATTTTCGTTAGTAATCACTTCAACTCTTGGTAGAACTTCATAGCAATCGCTGCAGTTTAAATGTATCAGTGACGATATTGTCTACATACGCAGTCTAACTCCGATAAAGTTTGCATAACTTCATCCAAAATCCAGTGAACTTCAACATTGCCAACCGCAACTTTTCCTAGAGTTGCCCGTCTCTGAATCCTAACATCTTATATTCGAATATAATTTCGTAAGTACTTCATGGTTATTAGGGCCGCTAACACCGCTCAGAAAAACGATACACAGTAACAAGATAGTTCTCTAAGTTTTCCAGTCTCCACGGCAAATTTCGAGCTCTGCTCGAATAGTCCAAAGTAAAAAAGAAGAATTTAGGAATAGACAGTTTGAACTGTAGCCCACTGCGATTAACCTCTTAGCCTAGTCGTAGGTGACCGATTGAATAAGGTTCCAGAGAAAATACTTTCAACAGATCGATTTACAATCTAGTTGGTTGTAGATAACAAGGTAAAAAGATACATTTGTATAATTTCACTTTAGGTAGGAGAAACATACATTTATCGCTCCTTTCCATATGATATGTTTGTTTTTGAAATAAATCGGAAATGAAAAAAATTATTTGAAAGAATTTCAGCATACATAATCTTAGATCAACTTACCTAACGTATCCATAATTGGTACAAGCATTTTAAATCAATTTCAACTCGTGCCGAAACGTTTATTTTATTTTAATCGTGAAATTTTTCTTTCTCCGAATCAGAAATGATGATGAGAAGTGGAAAAAATAAACTAACTTAGTCAACTGTATTTATTTATAGATAAAAAGAAAAACTGCTTGGCACGAGATCAATTAAAAAGTCCCCTCTCTTTTATTTCGTTTTGATTCAAATTTGTGTGTGCGAGTGTGTTTGACCATCTGCCGTACAATATACTTTCAAATGAATGGACCTGTATATGAACATGGCATAACGTTGATCCTTCTTTTTCTCTTTTTTCGTTCTCTCTCTCTCTCTTTCTCTCTTTATATAGTCACCTTGAAATACGTACTATTTACAACGAAAACAAAGAGATTCGATTGCTGTTTTCGTGACAGTATTGAACATGTTTGACAATTATATCTTTTATGTTCTATGCTCTTGTTTTATTTTGTTTTTTCTATCCGCTATACAGATGTTCTTCTCATATGGCGCGCGCACGCATACGTACTGATATACGTAGTGGTGTATACTTAAGGTCAATCAGAAACGACTTTTTTAAAATTTTACATGAAAAGAAAACTACGGATTATTTAATATGAATAAAATAACAATGTTGATCATTTTAAGTATACAGTTTAAGTATGAATACACATGATCATCACATCCATTTCTATCTGATTATTTGAGGTATTTGTACCACCCTTCACTTTCTAGCCTTAAGTGTGCCATTTAGTGTTTTTGAGGCACTGCATCTTAAATGTATCATGTGCTGAACGCCGCTGTATGTGATGATACTCTCCGTATCTAGGATGAGATCAGTCATGATACGGCATGAGTTTCAAAAAACTTTATTTATCTATGTGTATGTAACGCATGTTTTATCTATAATACTGATGGCTCGACTATTCGTACCACTTACTCGAAAGCACTAGCATGATTTAGACATTAAACGATAATTGAGTTCGATCACCACACTCTCCAGAAACACCAGTCTCTTGGATGTCCTCTCGATTCATCCCTAACTAGCTTTGTACGATCAAACAACATCAAAGATGATTTCAAAAGTGAGAGTGAGCAATTAGGGACGAATCGAGAGTAAAGCCTCTTTTGTCATGAAGATATATGCCGTGAAGTTCAGAGTGTTCATTTTAATTCTAATAGCGAAGTTAATCGAAATTTGCTGATTCAGATGAGCGTTATATCTACGGCTTCTATGTCAATTCTTTTAATCTTCTAACATTCTCAAAAAGAACAATAAATAACAAATTGATCTCATCTCATCTTATTCTAATAAACTATAGTGCTACTTGATGTGATGACGATTAGAATACAAGAACAGATGTTACTATAGTGATTAAACAGGTTATTCTCTATCGTTCAGTTGACCAATTTTCCGATTGTACCGAAATAATGGAAATGTGAATAGAGAATAACTGTATATTCTTTATAACTAAACTGAACGGTTGTAGATGGCAGCACTGGCTTTTTCTCGTTCAAATTACATGTGTGACAGCCGTACTAAGAAACGATGCCCTGGAATAAGCTAAATACGTTGCTTCTTCTACAGCGAAAAAAAGTATAAGACGATTCTTGCAAACATCGTTTTTTTTATATTCGATACGTTTTTCTAAACAAAAAATAAATGCGAAGAAAGCCTTTTCATTATTGAGCACATTGAACTCTTTTCCATACTCTCAGTAAATTGCCAGAATAAAATAGATTAACTTGTATTTTCTCTTCTAAACTAAAATGTGATAATAGTATCGTAGTTGTTTTTGAAAATTTTTTTCCAAATGCTCCCTCTTTAGCTTTGCACATATAGAAAAAAGCAAAATCATTCGATCTTTAGTAGGTATGTACCAGTTATTTCTGACTGTTTTTTGAGATATTGGAAAAGTTGCTAAAACGCGATTATTAAGAATCATCCTGACCGGCGAAACATCTCATTTTGTAGCGAAATGTTTAATCTATCTATACGCATTGAACAAAAAGTTAAAGGATAAAAGAGCGAAATTCTTTTAACGAATTGCAGGAGAGACACGAACAGTTATATAACTGGTGATCAGTTATCATGCACAGTTATGGTATTACAGAATGCTCATATTTGTGTCACAATTAAGTTTAAACGTTTTTCCTCCCAGCAAATACATAGACATTCTACAATACATAAACATTCCTCTACAAAATGAGACGCTCTGCAACTGGAGAGAATTCTTAATAATCATGTTATAACAATTTTCCTAGATGCTCTCATACCAGTTATATGACTGATACATGGCTGATCTTTAGACAATTATCCATGGAATAATTTGAAACGGCTAACGATCGGTAGAACGCGATAAATATAAAACATTTAATGGGTTAATTCAGTTCTCTAACGCGTTAAATTCAGAAGTTAAATGAGTTTGAACGCAGTTTTCATCGTTTTTTTTTCGAAATCACGTTCGGCTGCGTTAAGTTTGGGGATTTAACCCGTTTAAATGCGTTAAATATGAACTATTTGATTGTTTCCATATTTAATACATTCGAACGATCTTTAACCGCTTCAAATTATTTCATGGGCAAACTTGACTAGAAAACCAAGATGTTAGTAATTACTTACGTGTACTTTGAAATTATTTGAAATTGTAGTATTCCAAGTGTTTTCTGTGTGTCTGGCAATCACGAACGGTTGAGTCAGGAGCATTCTTTTCTTTCTTTATTTCTATGTCACTTTGTCCGATACAGTATATGTTAGAATTAGTTTGCCGTACAACTTCGAAGTTCATCCCAAGTTTCGATGTCCTGAAACGGTCGTTATAGCACTTGGCTGATGAACTGCTAACATCTGAGTTTAATGTTGAGTGCATATAGGTAATTACTAACATCTTGGTTTTCTAGTTAATTTCAACAGTTAAGATTCTGGTTAAGTAATCTTATTTTACTAAATTAAACTTGACTCATGGCGCTTCACATTGACGTAAACCGGAAAAAGTCTATGAGCTGCAGTTATCGCATATAAACTTTGTATCTCAACGCCTCATATAGTTTGTTAAAAGGAGTATTTTGAAAACAACAGATAAAATATAAAACAATATACTTTAGTTAGACTCTCAGTCCAAATTATCGTTGATGATATCATATTGGTCATACCCTTAGAACCCAAGATCTTATTGAAGTATTCTCATATGCGTCTATAAATAGCATTAGTATTTCTTAATAATTAAGAAACAGTTCTCTATTTCTTATTCACATATAAAGTTCGATACTTATGATGATCAATAAGTTAGATATCTTTGTTGATATGGTAATTGCAAAGGCGAAATTCATAAATTTATTTATAATATGACTTTCCAACTATATGACCAACTCTTTCAAACTACTTTCGCTAAAACTTGACTTTAAGATTTCTCATTATTAAAATATTCTAGTCGGAAAAGACTTTATTTGAATTGTCTAACAACAATTTTTTAGTACTCTGTTCTAATTTTTCCTGAGACTATAAAACTTGACAGATAATAAAATCGCAGGAGAACAGCGTACAGTGACATTAAACAGCAGTACGAACCTCTATGCATTCCTGTAAATCGATCTTTCAGAATGGTTAATTCATAAATTTGACCAAATTCTTCAAATACGGGTCTTAAATCATTTTCTTCTAAATGTCTTGGTATTTGTCCAACAAATAACTTAACAGCATCATGATCTTTCATTTCTGTAGACGACGATGGTGACGAGGATGATGAAATATAATTTGAAGATATTGTGTGATTAAGAGTAGGTGATGGTGTCTGAGAAATAGATGAAATATAATGGGATGTGGAGGGTGGCTGATGTTGAACATATTGTTTCCGATGATAGGTTATTATAGGTGTGGGATTTGAGGGTGGCGCTGACAATTGATAAGTGGGTGTTAAGGTAAAATTGGTTGTTTGTATCGGTGTAAAATGTTGTGGTGCTTGTTGAAATTGATTGAATTGAGCAGTATTAGGCGTATTACCGGTAGTCGCAGCAATGTAATTACTTGAAGGCATCATTTGCGTTTAGCTTCAAATAATAAATAATATGTGATCGTGATCGAACGAACAGGGGGAAAAATAAAAGAAATTGAGAAAACTATATATATATATATATATTTTTTTTTATATCGAGATCTGGAAAAAAGAGAGAGAATGAAGAAGAAAACACATAGGAAAAACCAGAACGTCCATCGGCAAACCAAGTACACTTGTGCATTAGAACAAGAGAGAGAAAGAAAAATAAAATGAAAATGTTTAGTGTGTGTTCTTCCGTATTTTTAGACAGAGAAAAGAAGAATAAAAGAAAAAATATATAAAAAATCTGAAATACACGCAACAAACACCACATATCAATTCAATTTTTTTGTTCGATATATATTGCGTTTGTTTCACTTGTAACAAGAACTTTTTAATGTGAACAAAGAGAAAAATGGCTTTCACCATTGACAACTTCCACCAGAGAGAGAGAGAAAACAGCAATAATAATACGAGTGGTGGTAATAGAATTGCATTTGGGAAAAAAAGGAAGAGAATACAAAAAGTCTAATTTGAATGAATATTTATTAATTTATAGAAATAAGAATCAGAAGAGAAAAAAGAATAACTGTTTTAACGCGTGCTGATCTGTGTATGTTTCCAAAAAAAAGTTTTTTTTATTTACATTGAAATACACACAGTAAACGAAGAGAAAGCAACTAAAACATGGTGATCTCGATTATTATTGACACTAGGATTAGAAATTAACGTTAATTTCTTGTTACAATTAGGAATTAATAATCCTGACTAATCAAATGGTAGATATATGTGACTCAATATTTCTTTACCACTGTGGTCAGTTTATCTTGTTTGTGCATTATGGCGATCTTCGAGTAAAAAATGCGTAAATGATGTGTGTTCCCTAATCGTGACTTGCCTCTAATTTATTTCTTCTTCTTTCTTCTTTTTTTTTCTTCTATTATTTATTACATTACTGATTTATTCTCCGATTGGACAACGAGAATTTTGTTGTCATTTGATGATGCATATTTTATGAAGAAACAGCATTTTAGAAGAAGATAATGTTTGAATATGAGATTAGAGAACTAAGTCTACATAAAAGAGAAAAAAAAAGAATCGAATCAATCAATCATATTCTATTAGTTCAGCATAAATTATACGGCACAGCAATCGAGAGTTCTTATTTTTCCCTCTTTAGCCAAAAATTTACATGTTATTTGTGTTAAAATTTCGATAAATAGAATTATTATTAGAAGAAAAAGTATCAAATTAAAACATATCTCGCTTTACCAAAGATTAGCTCGTAAAATGATTTTCCATGTCTTGTGCTGCAAAAAGGAAAAAACGTGCAAATTCTGATCATTTTATAGACCTCACATCCTTTTGCTGTAGATAGTTGATAAAAAGAGATATTTTTTATCATTTTTTTCTTTTTCTTTCTATCTTCGATAGATTGTATCTATTATGTATTTATATATTATTATTTTGATTATAAAGTCTTTTGTTTAATAATACATAGATATGATGAAGTGTAACCAGTAATCTATTTGAATAATCTTGTTTTAAGAAAGAAAAGAAAGAGAACAACAATACTGACAGCATTACAAAGCGAATATAACAGTCATCAAATAAACGCAAACATACACATTCTAAATCTAAAGGGTGAGGGTGGGTAAGTTAATTTGTTATTTCCAATCGAATTTAGATTCTGTTTGATCAAATATTCTTCAAACGTCGTTACTTTATTGCTAGACGATTCGTTTATTCTAGCTCGAGAAAAATATGTTTAGTTAAAATTCTATCTTATTTTCTTTAAAAGTTGTACTCAAAAAGTTCTACAGTTGTAAATTCAATTATTCTAAACTCAGCTGTATTTTCAAAATTTGATAAAAATGCGTTATTTATTCAGAAACGTTTTTTCTTATACCTCGTACTTTGAGTGTTCTACCGATTAGAGACGTGCCTCGCAGTTTAGACGAGATTAGAGACAGCCAATAATGATTTAGTTATATGTAAAACATGATTGGTATTCTAAATATGTCAAAGAAAAGAAGTAAAAATATTATTTGAGAAATTATTGGATTACAAGCCAGTCTTTCATAATTTTGAATCTTCATGACAACTGTCATTGTCGAGGAATGCTAATACTATATTTCTAGTGTAAACTTAGTTGTTTTTAGGTTTTATACAAATAGATTGAAACAAATGTGAGAAAAGTTTTTAATCGATCCTAAAATAAGTAGTCGGACCTTGATTCACTCTAGAGAAAATCGCGTCTTATTCTGTTCATGTTATTCTTTGATCCGTTTTGTTACTTTTCATCTATCTTACTTTAAGATCTTTGTTCCAGTAAGACGTTCAAATTCATCTTATTGGAATAGCTTATGTATACAGAAGCAAGCCAGATGTCCAGCAATACTAAGAACAACGTTCAAAGAATATTTATCTAATAGGATCTAAACTCGACTGGTAATAATAAATTGTCCAATCCGTCTTAGTTCGTTGATTTATAGGATGGAAGAGTGTTATCTTAAGTCATCATAAAGTTCCTTTAGAGTTACTTTCGAAGATGATGAAATTTTCCTCCAAAATCAAAGTATCGTGATTAATTGTATCCTGTCCGCTCTTGACCAGTATTTTTACGCACATACATTTCAGATCATCTAACACTCAACCCTTTCATCTGTCACTTGTTGTTGTTCTCTCTCTGCTATAGTATCAATGAATAGACGAATTGATTGGAGTGTGCGTGCGTGTTTTTTTTAGCTCATTTAATTTTGATTCTTTCAAAAAATTTGTCCAGTTGATGGTGATACGATCATTAAAAACAAAAAAAAAAACTAACTTGTGTCGTGTTATTCTGTTTTTTCTTTCTTCTGTCTTTCTATTGATTTAGTATGGTTAATTTCACATCATATAAGCTCTCTTTCTGCTGTTTAACAAACATCCTTTATTAGAACTTCAAAGAAAAGTTTAAACACTTTCTATTCTGAAAACAAAATTTTTTTTAATTTTAATCTGCTCATGTTGTCGAAACAAATAAGAACAGTAAACAATATTGCCCATTTTACTTGAATAGAAGAATGTGACTAGTTGAGAAGAAGAACATCGATCATAATTTCTTGGAATATGGATACAAACTGACCAAATGAACTCATATGTTCTCATATATTATTAATATCAACTATTTCCCTTAACATTGATTTGATAGGGAATTTTTTTTATTCTTCAAGTGAATGAAATATGATAATGATCCATCTGTTCTGTGATCGCAGAATCAAACCAACAGATTAAAATGACAACGTGAGTTTCTCTTCCTTCTTTTTCTGCCTTTTCTATGATTATCAATACATCTACATTTATCAAGGCTGATTTTCAGTTCATAAAATTCAATTAGACAAATTTTGAACATGCAAATATTAATATGGACAGATGGAACTATAAAATGTTCCATATATTACTGAAACAATTTTATCAGATAATGATGATCGGAGACCAAATATCAATTTTATCATCGTTATCAAATTTCGATGGTTTTGTGATGTCAACATGTCATTCATTAATGAATAAACTAATATTTTCTCTTTTTTTAAAAGTATAAACAAAGATCAATACAAACATGACATACAAATCGGTTCCACTGACAAGCATTAAGTTTCTTCTGGAATAGAATGAGTCATCACGTTGTTATCTTTACGGCCAGAATTTTATCATGTGATTGAACCATCACACAACAGCAACCGTTTTCTCTTGTTCACATAATGTTTGTCGGGAGGAGGAGGAGACTGCTGATATCACAGTCTCCTAGTGTTGATGACTTTATTTCTGTTTGCGTATAACATCCATGCTATTTTCGAATGTAAGAAAATAGGGATGTTGTTCTGTTGGACATTTCAATTCTTTACCGATATGCCAGAAGGTTTACTTTTGTCCAACTGGCTCTAACATGTTGTTCCACAGAGTCAATGACGTCGCAGAATGAGCTTTTCCTAAAACAAAAATTAAACAAAAATAGTGCTCTTTCACCTCGTAAATGCTGCTACACACCATCACTAAGCTGAAAACCATCTGATGCAAAATAATCAGTTGGATTATTGTGTTTATCTAGGCGTGCGTGGTAATTTGGTTTCACAGAAAAATGGTTATATAAAAACGGTGAAATCATCGCGTGCATCATACCGCCCACCTGCAACCAGATCTTTTAACGTTTGATGATATCGAGGTATAGAATAATCTACACCAATTTACATAGGCAGATGTCGGATAGGCAGCACGTGGACACGTTGGTTCATTTAATACTTGAGAAACAAAGCCACCAGAATTTAAACCTGTGACTTGACTATGTTAAACTGATGATAAATTATGAAACCGAGACTGTTATACATTTTATAACCTACGAAACGTCTCATACCAAAACTGAATTAACAAACGTTTGCGGCAATGTTGAATGTAAAGATCGAGTCACTCTCGAATGTATTCCATATACTGGTATGGTAGGTGATTACATACAATTTGCGAATATCACACAAATCAGAGATGTAACCAGTACCGGCAACCGATCCGGTCAGCAATTTGTGGAAAAAACAGTTCGGTTTTCTGAAAGCTGGCATAGAAATCTTTGGATTTGTTTTCATACATATATGGTCCGAAGTGTCCTCTACAAAACCGGATCTATGCGACATCTTGGAAATTCATGGTTCGGAAGCTATGGACGTTTTTCCTGAAGGCTTAGCACTCCTCTTTCGTTAGGCTTTTACACTTACACACTAGGAAAATATATGACCGGCCGGCCCGATCCGGTCAGAAATTTTTCGATTGGTTACCGGTCCGGTCGAGAAAATCTTGACCGGTTAGGCCTTGTCTACACTACAAAAGTTAAAGGAGCTTTAAGGAATTCTATTGGCTTAAACTAACTTTCAGCCAATAGAATTGCTTAATGCTGCTTTAACTTTTGTAGTGTAGACAGGGCCTTACATCTACGACACAAATCATTACCACCAATGAAAGTTGTGTGCACTTTCCAATCATTTTCAAAAATTACATTTTTGATCTGCTTTTATACGATCAATGAGCAATTGAGCTTGATACGGCATGTGATAGAAAACATCACCAAATTCAGCAACTTTAAATCCATTATTTGAACCATTTTGTTCTCTGATAAATATGATAGAAAATTTTGTTGAGTGAACTGATCAAAGAAATACGAAGTTACCAAAGAAAGTCAGTTTCACAGAATTCTACTTTTCTCTTCCTCTCATTGAACTGCTGAATATAGTTGTGTCTTTAGAGAAAGACATCCGGTGGAAGAAAGTGCTGAGCACGTGTTGGTGTATTATCTGCAAGTGATACGTTACAAGGAAAACTATTTTTTCATATAGATAGTCCGGCTGTGAAAACAAGTCAAATGACCAACTGTATGTAATATTTTTCAATAAATTTTCGATCCAAACTCAATTCTTCAATTTCAGTTATCCATTTATTTGTATCCAGACTAACACTAGTAAATAATAAAGAAAAAACAGTAATCACACGAGTGATTTACATGCTGTTTTTTGAAAGATGCAACAAAATCAGAAAAACTTCGACCAAGTAATGATAATTTTTATTTAATATTTAGTGAGAAAAATACAAAAGTGAATTAACACATTAAAATAATAGAATTGTGTAATAAAAACACGTTTACTGGTGAAAGATGGAGCAAGAAGGGGATTTTTCTTGGAAATATAGCCTGATTAGGGATGTTCGGAACCGAAATGGCGGTTCCGATTCTCAAGTTAGAACCGAACCGAAAAGAACCGCGGTTCCGGTTCCCGACTTAGAAGAGAACCGCGGTTCTCGGTTCTCAGCTTAGAATGGGAGAAGAATTTTCCAGGCAGTAACAATTCAACAAAATAAAATTCATTCTATAGTAAACGAAAGGATTCTTATAAATAATAGCAGACCAATATATCTTTTTGCAGCTGTGTCAATAGTGTGTTTTCATTTTGTTAAAAGAAAGACAAACCAAGAAGTTAATTGCTCGACCATGATAGCTAGGGACTTCTAAATTTGTATGATCATTGTTCTCATCGAATGCTGATCACCCACAAAGTTTAGGCTTCTTTTCCTAGATGGTTCGTGAGATGTACGAGTTTCATTTCTTTCTCGTAAAATGCAAATAACTCCTGACCCAAGAGAAGTGAAAATTTTTTCTTTTTACCAAAGTGTAGCCCAGACTCTCCCCTATCTATGGTATGAATTTGAAATGTTAGCTCTTAATAGTTACTGAAATATAGCTATTTTACAACTGAAGATCACTTTTGAGTTCGAGTACCTCTTCCAAAAACATTCATAACTCCATCTAGAAATATTACCTCCACTTCAAAAATTCACCAGATGCTCTAAAATGTTTTTAGATTATTCACACAAAGTACGAGGACTAACTATTCTATGGTTTGAGAAATTCATTGAGAATGAGCATCCACTATAGAAACATACATAGGTCAAGGGTGAGCAACCACGGGTCGTCCATTCTACTATAACTTCTGTGGTTAATATCCGTCATAATCATGTAAAAATATAGTACTGAAAACTTTGGAGAAAAAATATCCTTAGGTAAAATTTTGTCAAGAAGACTTCACACTCATCCTAACCCCAAGTCATTTCATTTATTTTGCGTCCTTCTCACTTTCCATCTACTTGTAAGCAAAATTAAAAACATATTAGAGATCAGTAGATAAAACTGCATCGTTGAATCCTGATATCTTTTTGCGTTTGAGAGTTATTCGAAAATCAGGAACTTAAAAAAAGCGTCCTGAATTCGAAACGCTGGTAAACAAAGGGTTAAGTTTCTAACTTTCTAACTTTCAATCATCATACCAAAACTGCACTTCTTTTAGACGAACATTTTCATAAATGTATGCTAATGAAGTTATTTTAAATTTTAAAAGTTTCTAATTGTCTGTTTATTCTCCCTTAGTGTTTTATCTATGTTAATGTAAACATTGATGTTAAACCTTTTTTTCATGGCCACTATACTTCCTTTAAAGACTTCTTTTATTCCCACTGGACAAGTATTCAACCCGATGTTATATTAAACATGTAATAGATGAGAAATCGAAACATTCCCATAGATCAGATAGGAGTATAGTGTCGTTTCAATGATATACGTTTTTCTAGAAGCTAAGCAGCATATAGCAATGTATCGTAACGTTGTCTACTATCTGTTTCAAAATACAAGGCATCCTGCGGTTTTTTGAATAACTCGCGGTAGAAAAGAGATAGAGACATGCGGTTTTCACCACTGTGTAGCTGACACTTGCAGAAATTAGAAAAAGGGTTTTTTTCCGAGCAGCCCACCAGTTGCAGGTGGTGTACCACATCAATCTTTCAAAGAG